>KV722477.1:0-76493 GCA_001687445.1 Obba rivulosa
CCCACGTGGTAATTGGTGAATCTATTAAGAATATTGCTACAGTATTTCTTCACAGAGATGCGGTGTATGTAGAGTAACAGTATTTTGGCTGGTGTCAGCTGAAATATTTTGGATAACCCAAAAATGGTAATTCTGTGTTGCGTGGTCAACCGGGCTGTTAATATTTTGACTGTCTGCAATATAGTCCATATCCAGGAACATGTCGTGGCTATTCAAATTATATACAACATGTGTCGCTGCGTGTTACATTGCAAGCAGGGAGAGAACACGTAAAATTAAAATAAAGAAGCACCAATATAGAACTGTCCGGATCGAGTTGTAAATATACGATCATCTATCAGCGTATTTTCAGCATATTCCTGACGGTAACATCGATCTATGCCCACGGTGTTTGCAACACATTGCACTGTAGCTGCACTATGGCCACACTATGAGCTTGCCCTTTTTCCCCACTTAGGTTCACCTAGCTGGATCCCGATATGGATGTTGATGTTGATCTTGTTGCAGATGTCACTGAGTCCCATGGCATAGACAGACTTCAGCACTGCACCACACTAATGCACACCACCATGTTTTCCTACACTGTATGCAGCTCGACTTTGAGCATTAGCCCAGCTGGGCTCGTGCGAGCTGCCCAAGGAGTTCTCCATGGCACAGTGTTATGGGTGCACCCAAGCACAGGATGCCAGTTGCTCAATTTACTAGTGACAGATTAAAGCAGGAAAAGAGCACCAAAATGAATGTAATATGGTAGAGGCAATTGCCCTCTTGCTAAAAAGCTAAATTATATATACATTCAGAACTCACTCCAAAGGCCCAACAATGCCTTCTGATGCATCTGGAAGCCCACAAGCCCGCTAAAGCACAACTAGATGGTTTGGGTACAGAGTGGCTGATAACTATTTGTACACATTTTGTTGTCTTCCGGTTTTTTATCCCATGTTTGGTTTTCCATATACCTACCCCCTCCCAATGAGACAGATGTGTCCAGAATTTGTGGTGAACCACTACGAGCTTTGAGCATATGGTGCTAACCAGGTTCCACCACATACACCAAGATGCCACGTACACCCAAGACACCCCGTGTGTGCAAGACTGTGAAGACTCTACGAGTGGTCAGTACACCGTGCACACCCAAGACACCGCGCATGCCCAAGATGCTGCACACGCTCAAAATGCAATTAATGTCCAAGATACTGCGCTATCATGCTGTGGCAGAGGCAATCGCTCCGCTGCTCAAAAGCTAAATATTATGCACATTTAGGACTCATTCTGGAGGCCAATCGACGCCTTCCAACGTATCTGGAAGCCCACAAACCCACTGAAGCACGCCTAGATGGTCCGGGTATAGGGCGGCTGATATCTTTATGTATGCATTTTTCTGTCTTCCGGTTTTCTATCCCGCGTTCGGTTTTCCATATACCTACCCCCTCCCAACGTTACGGACGTGTACAGAATTTGTGGCGAACCGCTGCGGGCCATAAGCACGCGCATACGACCTCTCAGGTTGTTTGGGGCGCGATCCGCACGTAAATAGGTGGCATGCGCGCGATTTGCTCTCGCCCATCCGAAGTGAATTTGTCATGAATTTTGAACATGCTCTGGAGTGAAATGGTTGGTCCCTCCTCAAGCTATGATTATTTCTTCAGTCCCAGACGGTCTCACTATGATACACACCTTCTATTTTGGGATGACCTTCCAAATTTGGAAGCATCACTTCCACATATGCTGTATCAAGACTTCTGAATGTTGACACAAGTCTGAAATGACGTTATGGGTCTCTGACATTGTGATATATGTATAAATAGGGTCCTAGAGACCTCCCAACAAAGATTTGGGTCCCCCCTTCTTTTCCCTTGAGCTGCACTTTCATCTTCGAGCCTCTGGCGCCCCGCAACAGACTGATCCTGAGCCCACCACGAAGGTATGTAGTCGCAGATCAAGTGAGCGTTCGGTGTTCTACTTTGGGTACGTCCGATACAATTTGCAAACCCAATTTCCTTCTCGGTCTTACGTTCAGTTGGGTGGCAATCGCGTGTTTCACAGTCCACACTCGCGCATACCCGAGCTAGTACTGAACTGTATGTACACTCTCTCGGAGCGGACAGTTCGGGCTTACTTACTACTAGTTTGGTCCGAAGTGCCGGTCCCACTGTTCAGCATATTTGCACATACAATTACTCGGTGATTTTGTTTCATTCGCGGCCCATCCACTCTACAGTTGTAGTATCTATCCCATGCATACACACATTCTTTCCACACTTGTAGACTACCTCCTCAACCCAACTTTTCACATCCCATACCCCCGAGGCCGAGCGCATGCCCCCTTTCTGCGTCTCCGAGCTCTCCTACAAGGGTTCTCCATGTACCCATTTTTATGGGCTTGCCAGGTGCTGTGGACTCAGGTGCCACGGCCTGCACCTTTGTCACATTCCATGCTTTGGAGGGAGCACGTCTACAACCCAGAGTAGCCTTCTGAACAATGAGTTTAGTCGGAGTTGCATCGCTTACAGCTTGGGGAGAGCTTGTAATGAATAGGGTCCTATTGGGTGTTTCGGTATCAGAGCCCTTGCTCTCAGCCAAAGCCACCATCGCCATTGCATTGGTTACATCTTGTGAAGGGCTTATGATCAGTACGTGCGTGGAGGGGGGCGTTGTGGGCACAAATAGACCTCGGTCGCTCACAGTTCCTCAAGGGCTCGCGATGCTCGTAACCGAAGCCACAGTCGGATTAGTGTTGCTCACCACTTGAGGAGGGCTTTTGATTGTGACATCTATGGGTGGCATTTTTGCACTTGCAGATGGAGGTTCTTTGCCCACAGCTCTAGGCGGGCTCACCACCAATGCATGCATTAAGGCTGGAGCTAATATTACCGGTTCAGGAGTGGCGCTGGTGCCAGCCGATAGGGCCTGGCTGACAGGCATGTTGTTAAAAGCTCCTTCGTCCGAGTTCTAGGTGACCTTCCTCGGTGACATGCTTGTGTCTTTTTCTGCATTGTACTGTCAGTGTTGATCTCAGCTCTAGGAACCCACTTACTCTCAAAGCAATTAATTATGAACAGTTCGAAGAGGTTCAACAATCGCTGATGAATCATGTCTGGTAATGCCTGCAACCTTTCCTCAAACATCTGCCCTTGCTTGTCCCAGCCACCACATTTGCTACATCGCAATCAGGTACAGGAGGCTGAATCTGAGTGAAGTAGGAATCATGTACATATAAGCACACAGCTGCCCGTGCTGATTGATGCCTCCTGTCATACAGAAGTTAATGAAGCTGGTCTTCACATTCTAGTTGTCCACAGTACTCTGGACCGTAGTGTTCATCAGGCGAACATATCTACTCAATGTCAGAGCCGTCTACTTTATCTATGATACACACTCACTTGATGCCATGTGGTTTCCCTCTTCGCCTCTTCTTTCTCCTTCTGGGCCTCGCGCCTGGCTATTTCCTCCTCGGCCTTCTAATTCCACTCGGCCTTCGTGTTTACATCCAAAGTATCATACTTGGCTCTTACTTGTGTGCTCTATGCGTCGATTGCCCCCACCTTACTCGTGTGATCTTGATCTCTAGCGAAAGTGCCACGTTCTCACTTGTATAAGTCCCAGCCTGTCGGCTGATGTTCCCACAAACCAATGTTGTCATCAAGCAACAGCGGCCGGCTTGATAGCTGACCTTCGCTCTGGTACTTCACCCACGAGTAGATATGCTACATACAGCCTTTAATCTCGTGAACTATCAAGTAAACAGTATACACATACATCTGCAACCCCAGCTAGTTGGTTTTCGCATTGCTCTTGTATTTCAGCATC
Organism: Obba rivulosa; assembly: GCA_001687445.1. Taxonomy (NCBI): domain Eukaryota; kingdom Fungi; phylum Basidiomycota; class Agaricomycetes; order Polyporales; family Gelatoporiaceae; genus Obba; species Obba rivulosa. The sequence goes on from KV722477.1 coordinate 3,811, forward strand.
CAACTGCTTGATCTTTGCTCGAGCGATGCAGAACTTGATAAGGGACTGATAGAAGGCCAATTCTGCCTCAGTCTCCTCAGGGCATGGTTCCTTGAATGTGTCCCCATACTTGGTGGCGATGAGATTCACTGCCTTACGCAAAGCACCATATGCACCCTGTTCAAGGATCGCCTGGACTGTGGCACTGGTGTATTCCCTTTCGAGAAGTTCCGTTTCTTTGAGAAGCCACTTGGTTTCATCTATTGTGGATCACAAAGTGCGAGGATGACTGACAGCTGCAGTGAGGGAGCGAAGGTCAAGCACGAGATGTGCAAAAAAAGGGGTCTTGCCGCGTTCACCTCGATCGGGTGAGGTCAGACTGCTCCTCAGGCATTCCACTCCAGTTAAAGCCACTTTATATATTCATGTGAACACCTCTCAAAAGCCGCAAAAGTCTTGCAATACTATTATATATCAGAGAGCCAATGCTGGACCCCGATACACAATTCCCTCTTCCCTCCGAGCCTCTAATACACATACATGGCCGACTCACCGCAATTCTGACTGCATTCATCCTGGAGATCTGTGTCTTATATACCGTATTTACATGGTTAGAATCCATAGTGTTTCCTGAATTGTATACAGTTCACGCTATGAACTGTATGAGCCTTTGCACGAGGGACATGTGGCATTGATCACAAGCACTTATCTTCGACAATCCACAATCAGCGCGAAATCAACACCCGCTTGTATGAAAGCATCCCGTCCTTGAGTTAGGAGGTCGATCAGCTAATGATGCATGGCTATTATGCGGCGATGCTTGTGAGTGACCTCTGCAGAGGACTCTATGAGATGTAACTGCTGTGCAGTAGACACGCGGTATTCCAAGAGTTCGCGCACCTCTGGAAGATACTCTTGCAGCCAGTTATCACTATGAAAGTCGCACATCTGCTGCCGCAGGTCTTGAAGATCTTCCCAGATCTCCTCTTCAGAATGGCGCATAGCTGGAGTATGTTGTAGGTCATTGCGGGGCTCTTTATGTACAATATCATTGTGATAGACTCTGCAATGATATATAAAATAGAGACACTATGAGTGTGTGATATAACTCACATGCAATCGCCATCCAGTTTCCATCGACATCGTTTTTGCATAGCAGCTCTGGCGGACTTGCTAACCTTCTACCGCCCAACACAGTGGATGGCATTGTACTGCCTCTGATAGGCCCTGCGAGCCTCAGCATGCCTGTAGAAGATTGAGAATGATATAGTGTGTGTTCCAGGGGCGTACCTCTTGTATAAAGTTGATGCCATAGACAAAGCAAGAGGATAGTAGTAAGTGAGTGCACGAGAAGCTGCGGTGGCATAGGAGTCATGCAACGCCGGGCAGGATTACATTGCAGATCCAACGCCACAAGCCCATGTTTGCACGTCGTTGATGACCTACCATACACATACTATTGGGCGAGCTGTTCAACATCGTAGTGTAGACTCGGGCAATAATAATGAACATTACGCTGTTTGAACGGCCTTTTTCCAGGCCTAAGAGGGTATTCTATGGCCAGGATGAATTGTTTGATGCTGCACCTCTGAGGCGCTGCACCATGTAAATAACGTGCTGTGTGTGAGCATCTCGTAGCATTGCACATATTGGCCAAATGAATCTAGGCATTTAACATCAGCAATATGCCGCTCTTTTGGACACACTGTAGACACTGTATGTTGGGATAAGTTCAGCACAATATGTTTGAGATGTGCCTGCAGATAAGGGGCAGAGAAATGTTGGCATTCCGCAGCATATATTCGGCTCACTAGAATTCTCAAACTTGACAGACGGTATTGTGAATGGTTCAGCAAGGCAAATTGACAGTGCTTGAGCAGTCCGTGCAAATATACTTAAATGACTGACTGTGATACTGCGACGACATTTGGTGCCACCTTGGGCGGCCGTGGCCCAATGCCTAGCGTGCACAGTGCACGCTACCTGCAAAGTTTGACTTGCCGAGATCATCCAATGTTCCTCTATTGGCCTTATTGCTGTTTTTATGCCACTACGATCCTGACAACCTCACCTGATTCACTAAGCATGCAGGCTATGCGGTCTCCAGCTCCTCACACCTATAAGGATGTGAAAGCTGCAGGCAGGTTGTTCTCTACATTCTAGGTAAAGGAGAAAAGGGGGAGGGGGCCAAGACAGCACTCTGGCAACATACCAATTGGATTCATGGGGGAGCCAGAGGGTCTCTATGCTGGCATTGAAGACGTCCAAAGTGGTGGGGAATCCTGGCGAATCAGCAAGAGTGTTGGAGGTACCATCAGAGCCTCAAGGAGCAGAACACACATATGGGTTCTCCAGCACACAAGAGAAGAGTAAAGGGACCTTGGTAAGTATTCAATATTGGATGCGATGTGAGACACTAAAACCCTTTTAGCCGAGGTCAGTGTGCTTGGGCCGGTTCATCGCTGAATGGGCCAAACGAGCCTTGGACACTTGGTTGGCATATGAACAGCGACCCCCTGCAGTGGCCTGCAAAGAATGTGGTGCCGCTCTGGTCTGTGATAAGGGGCTGGGCGATAATGAGCTCGATGACATCGGCGAAGCTACATATCGTTGTACAGATTGCATGCTGCCATGCCTTTTGTGCAAATTATGCACAATCCAGATGCATACACATAGCCCGCTCCACTGCCTTGAAGTTTGGGAAACTGCATGAGGGTTCTGGTAGCAGGAGTCCCTTGGCCGTCTGGGTTTGATAATTAACCTTGGCCATGGTGGCAAGGAATGTGTAGAGGTATCAGCCGAACCTTGTCGGATGACCATTGTGCATAGCAATGGCATCGATGAAGTGGAGGTGCGATTCTATGGATGCCTGGATGATGAGCTAGAGGGCACACCTCATGCGCAGCAGTTGATTGCGCATGGAATGTGGCCAGGGTCATGGAAGAAGCCAGTGACAGTATTCACGATCGAAGTACTCAAGGCATTCCACCTGCTGTTGCTACAGTCTTAGATGACAGCTCAAGATTTCTATCGCTACCTTCGGCATCTTACGGACAACATTATGCCAGATAACGTGCCGGTGAGTACCATGTGAAAACTTCGAAATTGAGATATGACCTGATCAGGAGTGCTGATAGGATCGTTACTGCGAGCTGTTGTTTGCAATGTAAGAATTCATATGATTGGGGGCTGTCAAACGCACCAGGTTGGAACCAGCACGACATCTGCCTGCGGGCAGTCTTGCTATGCTTTGTCCTTCATGTCCGCAACCTGGGATGAATATAAACCCTCGCTGGAGGAAATGGCCAGTAGACAAGCGGTGAGTTAAACTTGTATGCACCCCTACCTTTTACTAACTTGTCTACGAGATTTCTAGAAGCACTATACACCACAATCAACAGCAATTTTCAGCAGAATCAGAGACAAAAGCCTGCTAACCCCGATGATTTCACTCTCATAGAGGGCACGGCCTATTTTGCGGACATAGGGGACTTCGCCAACTTCCAGCGCAACCTTGAACCTCTGCAAAATGAAGTATGTGAACAACTACACATCGTGCATGCTTGATCTAATCATCAACCCTTGCAGGCTAGCACATGTCATAAATTTGGCACCATGGAATATGGAGGATATGGAGGCCAAGTATCGGGCACAGTAGATCTTAGCTGTGCCCACCACATATTTGTTCTGCCAGGCAGTGGAGTGGATCTGCAAAAGGGCAAGAGGTATGGAATGCCATCAGTCGACATCTGCAGTGCAAACATTGATGCTGCGCACAGATTTACAAACGTCGATTTCACCATGATATTGGGCCTGCAATGGTGGATGCAAATTCTACTCGTGATTTCCGGTTACAACATCAATTGTCAGTATCGGAGAAACTTCGAGAAACACATGAAATGGTTCAAAAATAACTTCGGAAGGCTGAGGTCTATTCAACATATGCAGTTCCCGACAACGCTCACCGTTATTGGCAAGTTCCATCTACCAGCGCATAACTCGGTCTGCCGCTTTAAATTCTTATATTATTGGATGCCAGAAGCAGCAATGACCGATAAAGAAGCACCCGAGCGTATTTGGGCGGTTCTCAATGGGCTGGCAGTGCACACACAGGAGATGGCGGTGGGACATAGGCACGACATCATTAATGATCACCACTCTGACATGAACGTGTGGCGCGTTCATGACATGGGTGCATGAGATAGTGTAGGGACAGATGATTGAACACTGATCTTGCTGCAGCACGGTCGCTCAAAGCAAAGCATAAAGAAGCTCTCATCCATGCTGAGGCCATGGATGATGAACTAACGAGGCTCGAGTCAAAGTTGCCTGATGAGAAGCTGAAGGAATGGAAGCACGCAAAGGGATAGTACCTAAAGGAGGTGGTTAGCCTTTCAACATATGATGATTTGAACAATCCATACGAGCTTAAAAAGGAGAAAGGTACTATAGTGGCTTCGAGAGCTTTGAATGTGCACTGATAGACAGCGTTAAAGTGTTGTTTGTGAAGCAAATTGTAGCTCGTCTGAACCAGGAGTTAAGTGAAAGCCCGCACCAACTCGAACGGTAAGGTCTGATCGGCGTATTGGAAGAAGGCATTGAGCTACAGGAGCTCAGGTGAGATATTATGCTGTCTAGCTCAAGTCATCTCGCTGATTTATACGACAGACTGAAAATCTGCAAAGAATTGCACGACACCACTGATATGGAAGGGCTTAGCCACAAGCTCTGCAGTAAGATCAAATGTCTTCACAGCTGCTTCTATATCTGGCAGAATTTGTATAACCATTTCCTGCGTTCTCTGCGGGAGGCAGCCTAGACGGAATGGCGATCGAGCGTCGATGTCAGGGATGATGAACAAGTTCTATCCAATATGAACCTCACTTTCAGGGCAGATATATTGCAATCAAAAGCAGAACGAGGCGCTATATGCGCCGAGGAGCTGGAGGCATTGAGTGCGCTACAGATCGAACTACCATCAAGTTATAACCGCAATGTGCTGTTCTGCAAGGATTTGAAGGAGGCGAGGACTATCGAGATGCAGCTGTGTGAAGGCTATGTGAACAATGCTTTGGCAGAGATAAGGGTACATCTCATCATGAAATTCTCACTGAAGCAGCAACAGACAGAACTTACAGGTCAAAAGATGATGACCAGGTCACGACAGCATATCAAGCAGGAGGAAGAAGCTATCGACTGCACAGCGAAGTTGTACCGCCAGGTGCGTGCTTCTATCCTTGCTTTGATGGAAAGGCCCGAAGAATGCAGCTACCATGAATTGTATGCAGACAATATTGTTACTTTTACCATACGCGATGAGGACCAGTGTTTTGGGAACAGCAGGAAGCTATCATCATGGATATAGGAGGACTGTGCTTGGTTGGAAGACACGGAAGACAGGGCCTTGAAGAACTTCATAGCAGATGGTACGTGGTATATTGCGCAACTGCAATGGATCTGATATGGGTGTGGCAGCTATGCGGGTGCATTGGTTCCAGCGCAGTGCGCTGAAGGCAAGCTAGACAGAGGAGAGGCTTCTGGTAGAAGAAGAAATGCGTAGAACAGTCCGCTTCTTCCAGCATTGGCAGCAGCACTGGATAACTAAGAGTGACATTGAGGAGAACAACGGACAGTGAGCTCAGGCAGCATATGGGCACAAGTGCGTGTGTAGGATAGATTGAATGAGGCGGTAATGTTGCTAATACTTCTCTTAGGCAGGCCTTCCGCTATGAACATCTGCTGCTGGCAGCCGCAGAACAATTTCAGGGTCGCATTTATGTGGTAGGTGTTCAGCAGGGTGTCCGATGATTAAGCTAAAGTGGCGAGCAGGAGGGAGCACTGCATAACTTAGATAGTAATATCGCTAGCGTGCGCCAGGAGGGAAAGATTTAGGATGTATCTATACTATAGATCTGTGGGACGCAGAGGAGAGAAATGCAGCAGATGCGGATTAGTATAAACAACAAGTGAACCGTCTTAATGGCTTGAACTCTAGGTTACACACCATACAGTAGTCTAGAGGTTTGGATGGTTGGCGAGCGCGGAGTGTCCCCTACAATGTTTGAACCGCGGGGGGAAATGCGTTTGGGCATAATGCATTCTTTTTCAGCTTAGTGTTGTGCGCAAAGTCGGCGTTGGATGTCGTCAATGACGGATGTATCCAATGTTCAGCGGTAGACGTCATCAATGACAGATGTATCCAATGTCTGGCAGCGGATGTTGCAAATAACATGGATGTTACCAATCTGACATCCGAGACATTCATCAATAGTATAGTAGATATATCTGATACAGTGACATTGGAGATATATAACTATGCCATAGCAGATATATCCGACAAATGACGGATGTACCTTTCATATCAAGTTTAGTGTGGCCGAAGTTCAGTTTGGTCCGGTTCAGAGGCCCTTTTGGCCGAATCCTGAACTGAACCTTCTTCTGTGCACCCTGAACCGAACTGAACCCTGAACCGAACTAGCAGAACTAGTTCTAGGTGGTTCGGTCCAGGTTCAGAACCAGTTCAAACCCTTGAACCAATGTACTGAACAAATATATTTATTATATATTGAGGGCTGGGACGTGCACGTGGGATGTTAGACATACTCACAAGGACTGTCAGAAAAACACACAAAATGGTACACAGCTTACATTAGCTGCTCAAAACCCACATATCGGCATAGAAACTGGAAAAAGACATACCATATAAGGAAGGCGTGGCTCAAATGCCTCATATGTGAGCGTGGAGAGCACGGAGACTTCTAAAACATATGAAAACACATATTTTGTGGGGTTTTCCGTCATATACCCCGGGCCCAGAATTTTAGTCCAAACAAATATATTTTATTTCTATCAAAATGACTACACTACGGTGAGAATGAGTAGCTGGTGTGCTCAGGAACGCGCCACGGGGCATGCAGGCAGGTGCACAGGCGGGCAAGCGGGCGAGCAGCCAGGCAAGTTGGGGCGGGCTCAACATGAGGGAACACACCCGAACGCCCAGGGAATGCCTGGTGAGCAGACGGCAGGCGAGCGAATGGCAGGTGAATGGTGGGCGAGCAGCGGGGGCACGCTCCAGCATGGGCAGATGGTGGTGGCGCACGTGAGGGGCAGACGGGTGTAGAGGCGCAACCGTTGCTGATGCAAATGGTTGCACGTGCAAGCAGCTGGGCGCCACAGCAGCAGGCCTGCAGGTGCATAGGCTGGCCAGCGCACACACCAGGCGATGCCTACAGGCGGGCATGTGCATAAATGCGCATGCCTACCATGGCGCGTCATGCGCATGCGCACTGGCGTCATGACGGTGTTGCTGTTGACACCAGCATTAGGCACGGTGGGAGCAGGGGATGCAGCAGGCGCGATGGGTGTGGTATGCACAGGTGGGCAGCGCGGTGGGGTAGGCATGGTCACAGGCGGTGGGCAGAACGTTGGCGGACAGGCGTGGGGGGGTGGTGATGGCTAATGACGGGGGAAACAGCGAGCGCGCCGCCAGCAGCGGCACGCTTGGGTGTCAGTGTCTGGCGTAGAGCGTGAGGGCTGCGGGATGCACCTGGGCCCTCCTCCGTGCTCCGCGGCGTTCTTCTTCTTCTGCGCGATTGCACGCACCGCACAACCGCACACGACCGAGCATGACGCGTCGGTGTTATTAGGAGCAGTGAGGTCGCTGCCAGCGAACCAGGCGCCATTCCCGCACCTCGTGCCCGCCGCCACTGGTTCAGGTTCAGAACGGGTTCGAACCAGGTTCAGAACCTCCCGACGTCCTCTGAACCGTGGACCGAACCAGGCGGCCTGCTGCCTGGACCGACCCTGGACCTGGACTGAACCGACGGTTCGGTCCGGCGGTTCAGGTTCTGAACCGAGGTTCTGGACCGAACTTCGGCCACACTAGTCAAGTTAGTCATGGATGATGTATCCGACAATACGAGGTCACTCTCCGAAGGCCTGATGCGACTGAATGCAAAACCGCCAACAAATCTTGTCCCGCAGATCTCGCACGTGGCGCTCTCACGCCACAATCAGTCGTGCAAAGCCCCGCAAAACGTCTAAGTCCACCATTTCGATGGATTGCAGCATATGGTGGACTTGAGAAAGTAATGAAGAATGACTCCAGACCACCTTTTTTTGAAATGGTGGGCATATCTTTAGAGGATGGACGGCTATCTCACCGACACTGGCTCTCTGGACATGCCGAAGACTGCTTTTCATTCGCATTCTATCGTTGTCGCAGTCTGCATGCGAGACTGAGCATCGGCTCTGCAATGGAAGCATTTTGTATGCTTCAGACAGAATTTATACAAGTGATCAGTGATGCATTTCATTTGTTTCTTTTCATCTTCCATCGTGCCTCAACAGGAAGGGCTTAGCGTTTTACGCGGCCAATTATGGCGCGAGAGCGCCTGTTCACGGGACTTGGATTGGGACCTGCGGGACAAGATTTGTTGGCGGCTTTGCATTCAGTCCTGATGCTCTCCGGACCATCTGTCGATGTACGATCATTCTGAGGAGTTCCCGTATTATCGGTGCTCCCAGGAACCTCCTGGGCAGACTGTGCAGGCGCGTAGGGAGCGGACTTTGAGCGTGCTCGATCGGTGGCTTGGACAGCCTCACGCGGCCACCTCCCTCGCGCTTTCGGCAAGGCGAGCATTATAAGGGGATCTATCGGACCAGCGGCGAGGACATCCCGCTATCTACAGCGCTAAGGAAGCGATGGAGTGGGAAGGCTCGGTCTCATTTAACCTCGGCACGGATTCAAACCATCCTGCGAGCGTTGCCCGTTTGCGTCCGCTCTCTGCGCCTGCTCCCTCTGCTCTCGGCTCCATCTCCAGCTGGAGAGCGAGAAGGTCGGTGCCTCCCAACAGTCTGCAAGTCTGACGCAGGTCAGGTCGCGGCGATGACTTCCAGGATGGCAGCCGAAGAACGCTTCGCGGATGCCAATCTCCCCGCCCCGTCCCTTCTCGACACGAGTGCACGGAACTCATATACCGGCACCGCGGCTCCTTCACCCTCCATTTCACCGCCGCAGCTGGACGTCAGCGACTCGCAGCTACCTCTCGCGAAGAATGAAGCCAGCTCTGTCATACCTGATGGTGGTCTGGCAGCATCCTCAACGCCGCGTCGGCGAAGACTGGTCCTAATTTCTCTAGCAATTATCGCAGCTGTAATCGTAGTTGTTCTGGCAGTCATCCTCCCGGTATTCTTCACAGTCATTAAGAAGCACAATCATTCTGGATCGTCATCGTCGTCGTCGTCGTCATCTGGAGGCTCTTCTTCCGCAGCTAATCCAGAGTCACCTAGTGGCGCTATCACTGGCGGTGATGGATCCCTCGTCACGACAGCAGACAATATCACATTCACTTATAAGAACCAGTTTGGGGGTTACTGTAAGAATCCACAACTTCTTGCAGAATGTTGGCTGATTTCGATGAAAGGGTTCTACGATCCTAATGACCCGTTCAACTCTTCTGCGCGCGCGCAGTCTTGGACTCCAGCCCTGAATGAGACATGGGACTATTCGACCGATCAAATCCATGGTGTAAATCTCGGCGGATGGCTCGTCCTCGAGCCCTACATCGTGCCGGCTCTATTCGAAAAGTACCAGAACGTCACCCCGAGCCCCGCGCTCCCTGGCGGTCTAGTGGTGGACGAATGGAGTCTCAGCGTTGCAATGCTCAACGACACGAGCGAGGGCGGTGGTATCGAGCAGATCGAGGAGCACTATCAGACATTCATTGTGGGTGCCTCGCCTTTTCCCCGCTATCTGCCACTCAGTTCAATCTGCCACCCTAGACCGAGGTCGACTTCGCACAGATCGCCGGCGCGGGTTTGAGTTGGATTCGCCTGCCGGTACCTTACTGGGCCGTAGAGGTTCGTGCCTGAAAGCTTCCGCGGCGCGTGGGTGCTGACGCGTCGACAGACCTGGCCTGGGGAGCCCTTCCTGGCCAAGACAGCGTGGAACTACGTTCTCCTCGCTTTGCAGTGGGCCAGGAAGTATGGTCTACGTGTTTACCTCGAGCTGCACACCGCCCCGGGTTCGCAAAACGGCTACAACCACAGCGGTCGCGAGGGACCGATCAACTTTTTGAACGGGCCGATGGGCGTTGCGAATGCCGATCGTACATTTGGTTACATAAGGGTTCTCGCCGAATTCGTTAGCCAGAATCAGTACCAAGATGTGGTGCAGATGTTCGGCGTCCTCAATGAGCCGCTGCTGGGAATCATTGGCCGAGACCAGCTCACTCGATTGTGAGTACATAGCAGCTCATTCTCGTTACCAGGACTGATGATATGTCATTTTTAGTTATTTGCAATCGCACGATATGCTTCGCGAAATTGTACGTCCCAATAGTTAGATGACAGCAATCGCTGCTTATCGCATTCATCCACCTAGACTGGCATTGGAAAAGGCGCGTACATGGTGATACATGACGGCTTCCAAGGGACAGGCTCATGGGCAGACTTCCTCCCGGGTTCGGACGTACGTCTATTCACATTGTGACGCGCCACATACCCGCTAACGTCGCAGTCTATAGAGGATCGTCCTGGATACTCATCCCTATGTCGTGAGTTATAATTGCCATTGGAAGCTGGAGGAAGCTGCTGACCGCATTTCTTTTTGACAAGGCATTTGGTGGCGGTCTTGATGCGCCCCTCGACTCCTGGCCTCCCGCTGCTTGCCGTGGTTTCCAGACAAACATGTCCCAGACGACATTTGGCATCACCATCACCGGCGAGTTCAGCGCTGCGATCAATGACGTGAGTCCTCGCCATCGGCTACTGAGTCGCAGTGCTGAGTTCTCCCGCAGTGTGGGAAGTGGTTAAAGGGCGTCGGTGTCGCTCCCAGCTTCAACAACTGCGCCCCCTGGGACGACTGGCCCAACTGGACGCAGGACATGAAGAGCGGCGTGATGCAGTTTGTGATGGCCGAGATGGACGCGATGCACGTCCCCGGGTGGTGGTTCTGGACGTGGAAGGTACCGCCGTCCGACGACCATGCCCGATGGATTGCCCGCTGACACTATATCAGATCGGCAACTCTTCCGTCACGGGCAAAGTCGAAGCTCCCATGTGGTCTTACCAGCTCGGGCTTGAGAACGGTAAGCTCGAACGACGCCGCGGTTCCCTCGTCGCTGACAGCCGCGCAGGGTGGATACCAGAAGACCCGCGCACCGCGGTCGGCACCTGCAACCTGGTCGGCGTCACCGACAACGATCCCTTCAACGGCACGTACCAATCCTGGCAGACCGGCGGTTCCGGCGCAGGCACGATCGCGGCGACCGCGCTCGCTTCGTTCAGCCAGTACCCGCCGCCCGCGATCTCCAACGCAGACGGCGCAGACCCGACCCTGCTGCCGCAGTACACGCACACGAGCGCAGTGCCGACACTGCCTCCCGCGTCGTTCTCTGGCATTCCGACCGCCAGCATTGGTGACGGATGGGCTGATCCAGCGGACACGTCGCTCGCGCCGGTCCAGATTGCTGGCTGCCTGTATCCCAACGCCTGGGGCGCGCCGCAAACGGCGACGGCCTTCCTCTGCGGCACGGCCGCGGCGGCGGCCGAGGCAACGATGACACCTTAGACGATACTTTGGGTCGTTGGGTGACGCCCGGGACCTTTAAAACCCAAACACTCACATTATGACTAACAGTTATGCGCTTGAAAATCCGTTGCCGTTGTATTCCACTCGCTCTGGTCAGCCCATCCCCTACGGACATCCACACGGATTCCTATTCACCCCTGCTATCCTTCCGTACTTTGTCTGTACATATCGATACCGACGGACTCGTGTATATACCTGACACTGGTAGTACCCCTCTATGTAAAGCGCTCTGCGCATGGACTTGTTGTTGTGATAGACACACAATGGATGAACTATGCTCCTTCAGCTCGTGTAGTTTTCCCAGCCCACCTCCTCGAGCTTGTCCACTTTTGCGAGGACCTCGCTCTCCATCTTCTTCATGTACTCGTCCATCGCGTCCACGAGACTCGGCATGCCCGCGGAGAGGATCCGCACGGCAAGCAGCCCCGCGTTCGTGCCGTTGTTGATCGCCACGGTCGCGACCGGGACGCCCCTCTGAAGCAGTGCTGAGCACGGCGCGAGCGGAGAGTATGGAAAAACACACGTACCGGCATCTGCACAATGCTGTGGAGCGAGTCCACGCCGTCGAGCGAGCTGCCCTTGACGGGGACGCCGATCACGGGGAGCGCGGTCATGGCTGCGACCATGCCCGGGAGGTGCGCGGCGCCGCCCGCGCCGGCGATGACCGCGCGGAGGCCGCGGCCGGCGGCGGCGCGCGCGTACGCGACGAGGCGCGCGGGCGTGCGGTGCGCGGAGACGATGGTGAGCTCGTACGGGAGCGCGAACGCGTCGAGCACGCGCGCGGCGGGGCGCATGACGGGGAGGTCCGAGTCGGAGCCCATGATGATGGCGACGAGCGGGTGCGGGTGCGCGCGGCCTGCGGGGGGGAGCGGCGCGTAGAGCGCGGTCTCGCGGGGCGCGGCGCGGGGGAGGGCCTCGAGGAGCGGGCGGAGGCGGGCGCGGAGGGCGGCGTCGGAGGGCGCGACGAGGGTGATGTGGCCCATCTTGCGGCCGGCGCGGCACGCGGCCTTGCCGTAGAGGTGCACGCTCGCGCCGGGGACGGCGAGGGCCGTGTGGGCGACGGCGGTGATGTCGGACATGGCGTCGGAGGCGCCGATGAGGTTGAGCATGGCGGCAGAGGGGACCTTGAGCGCGGTGGAGCCGAGCGGGAGGGAGAGGATCGCGCGGAGGTGGTTCTCGTACTGGGAGGTCTCGCACGCCTCGATGGTGTAGTGCCCCGAGTTGTGCGGGCGGGGCGCGATCTCGTTCAGGTACACTGAGCCTGGCGGGGGTTAAGACAAGGGCAGTGCGGGCGAATGTATGCGCTCACCGTCTTCGAGGAGGAACATCTCCACGCCAAACACGCCCGCGCCGTGCAGGGTCTGCACGGCCGCCTCGGCGACGTGCTGCGCGCGCGCGGGGATGGAGGGGTCGCGGCTGCGGAGGGGCGCAAAGACGAGGTGGCAGATGTTGTCCTTGTGGACGGTCTCGACGACGGGGTAGGACACGACGTCGCCCGCCGCGGAGCGGACGACCATGACGGCGATCTCCTTCACGAACGGCACCCACTTTTCGGCGTAGAGCGGGCGGCCCGCGAGGGCGGCGAGGGCGGCGTCGAGCTGCGAGAGGTCGCGGACGACAAAGTTGCCCCGGCCGTCGTACGCGAGCGTGCGGCTCTTGAGCATGAGCGGGAGGCCGAGCTTGTCGGCGGCGGCGCGGATCGACTCGGGGGTCGCGTCCACGGCCATGAACTCGCCCAGGGCGCACCCGTGGGCGGCGAGGTGCTGCTTCTGGGCAAACTTGTCCTGGACGATCCTGATGGTCGCCGGGCTGGGGTGGACGCCGAGGGGGAGCTTGTGCTGGACCTCGTCGAGGACGGCGGCATCGACATGCTCGATCTCGACGGTGAGGACGTCTACCCGTTCTGCGAGCTCGCGGATCTTGGCGGGGTCGGTGAAGGAGCCGTCGATGTGCGCGAGGCGGGGCTCGCGGGGCGCGACGACCTGCTTTGCGGGGCCGTGGGCGCCGACGTCGAGGATGACGACGTCGATGTTGAGGAGGGCGGCGGCGGCGGCGAGCATGCGCCCGAGCTGGCCTCCGCCTATGGAGCGGGTTCAGTATGCATGAGGGTCGAGAGAGAGCGGAGGACCTGGGCGCGGGGTCAGGACCGGACAGCGAGATGGCAGGAGGAGAGAAGACCCACTCCCACCTAGAATTCCGACGACTTTGTCCATCGTTTCCGGGCGAGTTGCTGCAGCACGGTCGGCGGGAGGAGGTGGCTGGAGGACGAGTGTCGGTGGACGCTGCTCGCGGTGCTCGCGCTCGCTGTCGTGGCCGTCGGTGGACGCTGCTCGCGGTGCTCGCGGTCGCCGGTGGCTGAGACGACGGAAAGTTTGCGCGGCGCGGGAGTCCCGGGCCGGGCGAGACGCCGCCCAATTTCCTCGCTGGGCCCGCGCTGCCCAACTTCCTCGCCAGACTCGACGCCGCCCGATTTCCTCGCTAGGCTCGCGCTCGCTCGCTGCAGCCGCCTGCCCTGCGCCCACCATGGCCGCCGCCGACGCAAAACGTCCAGCAGCCCGCAAGCGCGTCCGGAAGCGCAAACGCCGCGCCGCGTCGTCCTCCTCCTCGTCTTCCTCGGGCGACTCGTCCGACTCTGATGGTCCGCAGCTGCCCAAGCTCCCGCCCAAGCCGGCGCCGGCTCCCGCCGAATCCTCCAGCTCTGACGAGTCCTCGTCGTCCGACTCTGACTCGTCTATGGACGTGGAGCCCGCCCGGCGGCCCGCACCGGCGACTGCGCCCTCAGCAGCGCGGCGCTCGCCCACCCCTCCTCCCGCGCAGATACCGTCCTTCCTCGCGCCAGAGGGCGCACCCGACGACAGCGCGCCGAACGAGCGCGCGCTAAAGGAGAGGTTCCGCCAGTTCTGGATGTCGTCCGTCGTGGACGCGTTCGCGGACGATCTCGAGGAGATCCGCAAGGTGTGTCCCCGCCGCACTCTGCGCCGTGTGGACGGCCGGCTGAACGGCACGCAGGAGCCGAACCTGACGCCGTCGCGCCTCTCGCTGCTGATCGACTCGCTCGCGTCGGGCGCGGAGGTGTTCTCGGGCGCGGGCGGCGTCGGCGAGATGGAGGTCGTGCTCGAGCAGCACGAGGAGACGTGACCGCCGCCACAGGGATCTGGGGTTCTGTGTGGACCTCTCCGCCGACCTGACTATGCCTGGCTGGGCACTCGAGCATCTGGCCATGTGCGCAGTGCGACAGGGGGCTTCGCGCTGCCCTGGTCTACGGGGCCGCCGCTGTTGTGGGGGCGCGGGTTCTGGTGTCTAGGATGGATTCTGTCGCCTCGAAAGTAGCGTATGCGGGAGATGATCAATGTGGAGATGGGTCGAGGCTGGATCGGACTGCACTGATGATATGCCACGCTGGCGCGGCTGCTCTGTCTCTGCTCGATGTGCCCATTCTGACGAGCGAACACGGTTGCGTTCAAGACCATGTGCATCAGGATAGCGCGGCTGCTCTGTCTCTGCTCGATGTGCCCATTCCGACGAGCGAACACGGTTGCGTTCAAGACCATCTGGATCAGGATAGCCTCGCGTGTGCTGCACTCTCGCGTAGGATTCAGCCACACATATACACCGTGGTGGTTCATCTATCAAAGATGCCGCTGTCTGCCAAGGCTGACGTTCCGAGGACTGCTAGCGGCAGAAGGCAAGAGCCAGCCTCGGGGCGCCTCTGCGATGGTCCCCGCGCTCTTCTCGAGATGCATTCTTCTGGATAACGCCCCCGAGGTATCCGGTTCACCGGCGGGGGAGCGCGCGACTAGTGGCGCAGGACTGAGGCAGCGGCGAGACGCATTATTGCGGAAGGGCGTCGAGAGAAGACGCACAAGTGCCGCATGCGCGCCAACGGTGCTTCTGCGCTAAAGCTGCGTCTGCCACTGCAACGCCTTCTCGCGCACGCCGCAGTCTTCTCCTCGTCTCCCCATTCTCTGCTCGAGGCCTGGCTGGTGTCTCAGCGGGCCCCGGGCACAGTGAGCTCAGCGACCTCAGCGACCCCGGCGAGCTGTGCTGCGGATTCGCGACGGTGCGATCGCATCTGTGATGCACTGCGCCATATACCAACGTAACGTGAGAAGCTTCCGCATTGCTGGTCCCACCTGTCCGTCCTCCTGGCGACCAACCACCCGTGTGTGTGTGAACTTGATCGTGCAGCCCTCCATTGGTCTGTCATGCGCCTTATTCAACACTAGGCCCCGACGCCGTCTCCTGGCGCCGTCAGTTCCACAACAACTCCAGGTGCATAAATACTCGCTCCCCCGCATTTGCCTCATCCAAACTCTTCCCCTTGCCAGTCACATCCTCCCCTTCACCAGCCAAAATGCGCTCCGCTACCGCCCTGACTGCCCTGGCCCTCGCTGCCCTCGTGGCCGCCCAAAACTCTACCACGACGGTACGTTGGGCCTTCTTGTTCGTTGCTCACCTCCTGACAGACCCGCCACAGATCATGGTCGGCCAGGATGCGTCTGCACAGGGGGGTGCCCTCCAGTTCTCGCCGTCCTCGATCACGGCGCCCAACGGCACCGTCGTCACCTTCGTCTGGCAGGGCTCCCCGGGGAACCACACCGTGACCCAGTCGTCGTTCGCGACGCCCTGCTCCCCGCTCACCGGCGGCTTCGACTCGGGCTACATCTTCGTTCCCGCAAACACCACTGGGGGCTTCCCGACGTGGAACCTGACCATCACCAACGACCAAGAGCGTAAGCCACCGTCGCTGCACCTCTATCGTGCCACTTCTGACGCCCCCACGCACAGCCATCTGGTTCTTCTGCGCGCAGCACCTCCCTGTGCCGCACTGCCCCGCAGGCATGGTTGGGTACGTCCTCGCGCCTCACCGCCGCCCGCCGCGCTGACCCACCCGCAGCGCCATCAACGCGCCGACCACCGGCACCAAGACCTTTGACGCCTTCCAGTCCGCGGCAAAGGCCGCGACCGACTCGGGCGTGCCCGTCCCCGCGCTCTCGGGCTCCGCCGCCTTCGCCACCGCCGCGCCGGGCCCCATCACCGGCAGCTTCAGCGGGCTGCTCAACCCCACCGCGAGCGTGAGCGGCGCGGCGTCACAGTCGTCGGGCGCGAGTGCGCCGGGCGCGTCGGGTGCGTCGGGGGCCAGCGGCTCGGGGCCTTCGGGCACGGGCAACGCTGCGTCGGGCGTCGCCGCCAGCGGCCTCTTCACCTTTGTCGCCGCGCTTCTCGGCGTCACGCTCATGTAAGCTCGCTCGCGAAAATGGCGCTCTGGGCTGGTGCGCGTGGCGGTGGCGGTGGCTTGGTGATTCGTTGGACAGGCGTAGAACTGCTATTTCCTCTGTATCCGAGGCGTAACTGGTATACCTAATTGAAGAGACACGTTCGGCGCTCGTTTACTGCGGAGATGTCTGTCGCACGCAGACCAGTACCTGGTTCGATGCCGTGGTATTGGAATTCTCGGTCGTAAGGGGGCGCTACGCATCATGAAGACTGCGCATTGGAAACGCACGCAGTCTCTATGCGTGCTGACATTCTGTGCGCGTGCGGTTGGTTACCAGAGCGAGGGCCCATTGCCTGCGCTATGGAGAAGTGGAGACCAGAATCGAAGACGACGTCAGCGGCACACTGTCAGCAATTGAAGTTTGCTAGCTTCTTGCGACTCGAAGGTTGCCTACTGCCGCCGAGATCATGTGCGTGAGACGCGGATCGCAGCAGCGGGAGCGTCCTCCGCGGACCGCGAAGCACGTTCGTGCGTCGTCCGACGCGGGGTCAGAATCAGTGCAGCTGCACTACCGGGACGTCGTGTGCGCTGGGTGAGATTCGCGCGCGTGGGTTTGGCAATTCTTGTGCTGTTGTTCACCTGTTCGGATGAGGACATCACTTTCGCCAGCCCGGCTCGGCCCAGGCTCTTCGCTACCCTAGCAGACGATGAGCAGTTCGTCCAATGGCGAAGCACGCCCTTAGCGAGAGGCACGCTCGCGGGAGCTACTATCAGTGGCCCACTTCTAACTTGGCATGCCCGTATCAGTTCAGCGCTGGAGAAAAGCTGTTGTCTGTGGGAAGATGGCTGGTGACCTTTTGAACAGCTGTAGAGTTCCAGCCATAAAGGCCTTTAGACACCGTGGGGATCCCATATTTTTGCCAGAAATATTTGAAAGATATGGTGGGAATTGAAACAATAATTACACTATAATCTTAAACCATAAAGGCTAGAATTACACTGGTGATGTTCAAAATATTGAAGTATTGTCTTCCTTATGCCAGAAATATTCAAAGTGGCTCCCAGAATGCTTGAGATAATTTGTAACACATTATATATTTGCTGTGCCAGAGACTATTGAAGAAATACATTGGAGTTACTCTGGAGGCTATCAAAACAATTCCAGTGCTTATTGTGCAAGATTGTAATAATGCACCTCGCTGGTTATTGGAGTAAAGCAATGTAATTGGACGCTTGCACATTACCTGTTCGTGCTCACTTGGCTGGTCTCTTCTGCATTGTGATGGTTTCCGCTTCCGCTTCTTCGCGTTGGCCTGCCTCTGTGCTTTCTGATGTTCCTGCTTCTCGAGTTTATCGTTCCAATGCACTTTTTCTGCAATTAATATCACATGACCCTCTATTCCATTGCCCCTTGCTGCACGTCCAAAACACTGCCATGGCATGTTCATGCTAATGGAAACCTTCCAATGTATGCCGAGACAGACATCAGGTAAATCCAGCCCCTATGCAGTCGCAACGAGAGGCGCAGGCACTGCCTATGCTGAAAGTCTGCTTGCACGCAGCGGGTCCTGCCACTTGTTGGCGCTAGACTAATATGCACCGCGATATCACAATATCCGTCACAACAGTCTACTAGATATGATCCCGCTCGACAGCCTGACAATCGAGATATTCATCTTCCTGCCACATAGCATTGGCAAGCGCGTGATGCCTCCGTGTATAGATACCTTGCACATCGCACATTCGTTGCGTCCAATCTCTACCCCCCTTAGATCCTCCCCTCATAACTTTTCAACATGTATTCCGCCGTCGGACTGACTATCCTGTCTCTCGCCGCCCTCGCCGCCGCCCAAACCATAGTTTGTCACGCCCTTCTCGCTCGCTTCTTACCTCCTGACCAAGCGAATTGCAGATCATGGTCGGCCAGGACGCGTCTGCACAAGGGGGTGCCCTCCAGTTCTCGCCGTCCTCGATCACGGCGCCCAACGGTACCATCGTCACCTTCATCTGGCAGGGCTCCCCGGGAAACCACACCGTGACCCAGTCGTCATTCGCCGCGCCCTGCACGCCGCTCGACGCTGGCTTCGACTCAGGCTATATCTTTGTCCCTGCGAATACCACCGCGGGCTTCCCGACGTGGAACTTGACCATCACCAACGACCAAGAGCGTAAGTCGCCGAGATTGCATCGTTTCATTCACGGCTGACGTTCTCGCGCATAGCCATCTGGTTCTTCTGCGCGCAGCACCTCCCTGTGCCGCACTGCCCGGCGGGCATGGTTGGGTGCGTCTTCCATTCTTGGCGCCACCTCGACCTCCGTACTGACACGTCTCGCAGCTCCATCAACGCACCGACCACCGGCAACCACACATTCGAAGTTTTCCAGGCGGCAGCGAAGGCCGCGAGCGACGTCGGCACGCCTGTGCCTGCTCTCTCGGGCTCTGGCGCCTTTGCTACCGTCGCGCCCGGCCCCATCACCGGCAGCTTCAGCGGCCTCAATAACCCGACGGGCTCTCTCAACGCTTCCTCCTCTGGCGTCTCGGGCAGCAGCACAGCGAGTCGCTCGAGTAGCGCCAGCGTGACGAGCGGCTCTAGCAGCAGCCCTGCGAGCAGCGTCAACAGTGGCAACACGGTGACCGCCGTGAGCAGTGGCAACGTGGCGAGCAGCATTAGCAACATCATCCCGCCGAGCTCCCCCAACGCCTCGGGCGGCAGCAGCACGGCGAGCACCTCAGGTTCTGCGACCCCGACTAACGCTGCTTCGGGCGTGGTCATGAACGGGTTCTTCACCTTTGTCGCAGCACTCCTCGGAGTCACGCTCATGTAAACGCCTTGTGCATCGGACTGGCATGGCGTAAGCGGTGCTGCGCGCGTTGCCTGGTGGTCGTGATTCCCTCTAGACATACATAGAAATTACATCCGCACTATAATCACCGTGTATGCACCCCTATGTCCTGACACTTGACTGATTTCATGTCATAGACACTGCTACGGAACCACAGGTGCTGTCGAATGTGTTTGACTGGGAATCAAGACAACTGTATTCGATGAGACACAGCCATTGGCATGTGTCCATTGATACAACAGCAACAGTCCACTGTGAGTGGCACATCTTACACATCTAACGGTCCACGCGGACCATCACTGTTCTTCAAGTCGCTATAAACGCTACTATTGGCTGTACACGTAGAGACGAGAGTGACCTGGAAGAAACAAGAGAACGACATCGACGCTGTGCATCTTGATAGTTCGTGAGATGGTGCTGTTGGTTGCTTACACCAAGCATCGGTGATGTGATTAATTGCCGCGCCGCCGGTGGAAGTCTACTACACCGCTACGGATCCTTTCATCTCGATTCGGATGGGCGGAATTGCATAATAATACTACCTTCAGACGATTACCGACAGTCTGGGGCCAAGTCCGTGCTAGCCTACCAGGAATTATTCCCACTTATCGAAGAATTTATACAATGGACAGCCGCGATGCTTGTTGAAAGCCATGGCGTATTGGCGGTGTCCCACATACTATCAGGCTATCGAAAGAAAGTGGAAAAGGAGGGGAAAGGCCAGATAATGAGGTAGTAATAAGTAGTCCCAAACTGTGCCACCTGCATGACTCAATCAACTCGGCGCACACGCATAGGAACAAGCCCGCCCTCCTGTCCATCGAGCACCGGACGAGGAACAAGTCCGCGTGACAGGGTGAATTTGGAATCAGCCCCGTCGACGAGCTCGAACTCGTAGTTGCGAACAAGCACAGACAGGACAGCCTGCGATTTAATGAGCTCCGGGACTGGTCATATCATGCCTGACGTACCTTGAACTCAGCCAGTGCGAAGGCGCGCCCGAGACACATCCGCGGGCCGTCGAGGAACGTGAGCAGATGGCGGTGTCCCTGAATCTCTTGCGCCCTCTTTGGCAGGCCGCTTTCGTTGATCCAGCGCTCCGGCTTGAATTGCTTCGCGTCAGGTCCCCACATGGCCGTGGAACAGTTCATAAGTGTAATTGGAACGGCGACCGTCTCTCCCCGCGCGACGTAGAGGCGTTCGACGTAAGTGCCCTTGGACGTCTCAATGGGGGCAGTGAGAGGAATTACATCGTCAACCGTTGCCTGAGACAAGTATCAGCAAGAGAGCCCTCGATAAAAAGAGTAGTATTCCAGCATACCACTCGGCTTGATTCTGCGACGGGTGGATGAAGACGGAGCACTTCTTGTACGATACCGTCGAGATAGGGCAGGCCGTGCGTCAGCTCGTCCCACGTGGGATCGGTGCCGGAGTATTGGGAGAGCTCTTCACGAACTTTCTTCTGCACGTCAGGTGTGCGGCATAGCTCAATAAGAGCCCACTGTGGGGATGTGTACATGAGCATCGAATAACAACTATAATAAATGGAAAGAGGTACATACAGTCAGACTAACTGAAGAAGTACATGACATTGTCAAATGGCCGTGGAACTGGTACGGGACGGAAAGCACTTACTTGAAGTTGTTTCATAACCCGCCAGGATTAGGAGTTTCATCTGCACGAAAGAATATATAGTGAACTATGCATAGCAGCAATCCTTCCCATGCGCTCACCTGTGCCATCACTTCGTCGTGCGTCATCTGCATTCCGCCCTCCATTTTCTCCGCCTTAACTGTATAAAACTTGGTATCAAATGTTTACGAGCCCTCCAGTATGCATACGCACTTAGCAGCCCAATGATAGAGTTGTCTACCTTGGAAGCGGCGCCTTCTGCTTCTTTCCGTGTGTTCTCTAGGAGCTCGCCGGCGATCTCTTCCATGCTCTTGTTAAGATGGTGGAGAAGTACATTTCTCTCCGTAGGAATGTTCATCATGAAAGGGAGGACTGTGCCCAGTGCCAGAATCGCAATCACGCTGAATGATGGCTTCACGTGCCCGAGCAGGTCGAATGCGTCCGCAACCGGGGCGTGCTTCCCTAGAAGTGTCCCGAAGTCGTGAGAGAAGCCGGCAATACCGATCGTATCCAGTCTACCAGACGGAGCGCCAGGAAGTAATGATTCGTCAGCTGTGCACACCGGCGAATTGAATAGCCAAGTAATGTACTTACGAGACGTGATTCATCCTGACAAGTATGGAGGTCAGTAGTCAGAATGTATCACGAATGTCTGCGAGAACATACCAGTCCTCGACGTCAATGATGGCGCCGTCGCCTGATCCACTTTCGATTTGACTATCCCAAGAAGTCTTGACCTAAACATGCTACCTTTAACAATCGCAACAACCCGTACGACAGCTCTGAGTTTCACACCTTGTAAGCGGAATCATAATATACCGCAGTGAGCCTACGGATGGCAGCATTGCTGAAGCCGGGCGTAAGAGCCTTGCGCTGCCTGTCACGTGAAGATGAACATGCGACTCATGTCAGTCCAATTCATAATGTATATAAGAAGATCCAACATTCGGTGCCTCTCTCCGTCGGACCAGAGGAGGCCTTTGCCAAGCTGGGAGTGTGGTCAAGGCACGATCAATAACCGGGAAGGTCAAAGCTCAATGGAGAAAGTCCCACAATGTTCTTGATGGCGGCTTTGCTGGCCATTGTATGGGTATAATTCCAAGTATCTTGCGAGAAGACATGGGCTGCTGCTTTCGGATCGGTCACAACAAGACGAGAACTTCCCAAGGGAGCGGCCACTCTGAAGACAGGGCCATACAACCCCGCCCATTCTTCATAGATGCCGCCGGTCTCACGGGAATGAGACACAAGGTGACTGACACCCCAGATGAGACTTGGGTTCGGGGGGCCTTTCAGCGGGGTCGTATGGAAGCGTCGACGAACATTCTCGGCAATCCGAGAGAGGATCCAGAGGACCGCAATGATGCCCAAGCCATCGAGTACAGTGAGATGTGGAATGTTCATGCTGAGAGCCTTCGGAGCAGATTCGGAGAGTTGTTGCTATCACGATAGTGCGGATGAGGACTTTATATGATCGCTTCGGCTATCAAGGGAAACACGGAGAGAGGTCAGGTCAACGGCTGAGTGTCATACCCACACGGCATCGGCCACACAAGGCCCGCGAGCGCAGGTTATACGCTGGGAAAATCTCCTCCCCCACGAAACGTGTGCATGCGGGCAATGATAGACGTTTTTGGTGCGCATGACCTGCGGAGTACGCAAGCCTTCGGCACTGACGGCCGGAGCAATGCTGCTTTCGGTGTACAGCACAGGATAGTTTACTGAAGTCGTCTTTCTGTATGTTATGAGAATACGTCCAGAAACAAACGGCTCCGAATTGTCGATATGGCAGCAGTGATTCCAAAACTCGCGGGACTGATTACGTCAGGCATCTGACGAGAGTGGCAGCCGGCCTCGGCACGCGTCTCCACTGGATGCTATTACTCGGGTCCAGCTCCGCACAGGGAGTATGAACGAAACCGTCTCAGTACCCTCACCCGAGACCGAGTCTGCAAACAGATGAACATGCTCGCAATTATACGCGTCTTGATGAGGAGGCAGCTGATTGTCACTATCGGAAGCTTTACAGACGGATTCAATTGTGAATCTTCGGACGACGCCCATGGCATGCATCTTCTTTCGCAAACTCAATTCAGAAGGGTATGACACACTCGGTTTAGCGCAGAAGTACCGAGATTCTGAAAACGGCATTCTCGGCGGAAGGGAAACCCGCTAAACATATCTCCGGGTACAGAATACTAGACTAAGAAACATTCATGTCAGGAGAGACATCAGCGCTCCGAGAGGAATATTTACGTTGGACGAAATCAAGTCATATACGTGGATAAATCACGAGTGCATCATAGATGCCCTCGAGCTCAGCTGTAACTTGAAGGAAGAGGTTTGATACTTACATGAAAGGGTTTCACGTCATAGTAACAGGAACACGGAGTCAGCTGCCGACGGAGTATACGCCGATAGCTACCGAAGGAGAAAGAGTTGCACTAGACATGTTGTGTCCGGCTGCGATGGTTGTACTGGATTGTTCCGATCCCCTGGAATCGAAGCGCCGCCAATTCTCCAGCATTCATCGGGCACTGGTCGACGCAGACATGACCATTAAGCTCGAGCCAATAGACAAGACGTATGACTCCAGAGCCACTCGGACGATGCCAGCTAGGAACCCTTGTCTACTAGTACTATACCTGCATATCGCCAATTGTACAGACCCGGCTCCCCGGGACCTATCTTAGACATCGAGAGAGTCTTGCCGGTCAGTAGGGGACTACTGACCGGATCCCTCCGTAGCAAGAGGCCCGTTTGTCCTGCACATATCTTGCTACGACGTATATTATTATACACACATTCCTACACTACACTTACTAACCTACGCCACACCCCCTACTCCGCCTCCACACCACCGCGGAGGACCAAGTTCCGCCGCGAAGTCCTAGACCAATCCACGCAATTAGAACGCCCGCATGCATTGTCTATAACGAGGAGACAACAGCAATCCAGAGCCAAGGAAGTAGAGCACGATGATAACGAACAAGTACACTCGCTGTACCGCATTGCGACAATAAATCGTCATGCGCCATACCTCGTACCTTGATGGAGATATCTTTGTCTCCAACATCTCCCGGGACTTCGTTGCATGATCAATATCAGACAAAGGAAGCTCAGTTACGCACTGCAACGAAAAACTTGCGCGTCGTCCCCTAGATCACCTAGACCCCCGGCAGGCTTGGAGGCGCAACGCGTCCCAAGTTGAAGTTCACAGTCATCAACCAGATCGAAGCATACTGTGGCGATTGCTACGGCTCCCCAGTGAATAGTCATACTGTTATGTCGCAGGCGTAGTGGCGGAATGGGAGTTGCAGACTCTTGAAGGTCCTAGGGCACATTCCAGGGGAAAGGAGCAAGAGACTTCCAGTCGTGTCGATTCGAGGTGATCTCCTCGACTTGGAGTGATGCACGCACAAGCTCGTGACAGAATTTGACCCAGATGTAGACCGCCGGTAGCATTCTTCTCGGCGACGAATCTATTTCCGGTGACAGAACTATGTCCGAGTCTTCTCTCCACGCGTCCACGCCGTCGCGACCCTGGGTCTCGCCCTCCAGCAAAGAAATAGTCGAGGACAAATGGCTGCGAGGAGTGTCTGTAGAGACCTCTGGAAAAACCGCATGATGACGGCGCGTGGCGCGCGGTCGGAGCCCGAGGTGGAGCAGTGAAAGACAGGGCGAAGAGGGGACTAAATAACTTCTGCGAAGGCCTCTGGAGAATGCCGAAGGGATGGGGAGTGCCCTAGACAAGGCGACGCGCAGTGACTAGCTCCTAGAACGCTGGGATACATTTATTTGTTGTTTGAAATTCCTGCCCGGGAGCAACGAGAATCAAATAACGCACTGCGCAGGTGAGTCGTACGGGCTTTTCTATGCTCTATCGACGACACTAGTTGTTGCATGCCAACTGATCATCTGACGCAGCCGCTAAAGAGAATACGAGTCCATAGACTGGGGTTGGACAATATAGCCGTAGCGCATGCGGAGCCGCGCCGACACAATCAGGAGGTATGCCTGAACGGGGGCTGACATCCGTTTGCGCAGGATGGCGACGAGCGTGGTTAGTGTAATAAAGAAGTCAGAAACACCCGGTGGAAGCTGGAAAGGAGGAGCAGGAAAGTAGTGAATACCACTTCGGGATTCGGGCACGAGACTCCATTTTGACAGGTGTTCTTGGGTGAAGTTGACGTCGCCTCGACGTCGAGGACCTCGACGGGCCCGTGGACGTCGGTAGGGTCGGGGCTGCATGGGAGGGCTGGCCGAACGATGCCGGCGGCGAGCGACGTGCCGAATTTGACGATACCCGACATCGCTTCGTTCTCGACGAAGGCGAGCGGGCAGCTGTGGTCGCTGACTCCGAGGTGTCGCTGGCGCCGCACAGGTAGGCTTCAGACGTCCGGCACATGCCTCGACCGCTGAAAGGTGTGCGTCCGCATAGGAATAAGAGAAGAGCTGGAGTCACTGCACGTACCAGCACCGCTGAGGAACGCAATTCGCTTCCCGGCAACCCTTCAAGTACGAACAAACACATCAAAGCGGTCGATCGCTCAAAGGCTGTCTTGACATTTGAACATGAGACCTCGAATGGGCGGCTAACGTCAACCCGGCCGTCAGCCGGTACTAATGCCGTCCACGCCGTAGAGACCGCTGCCAAAGATATCGCACCCTGGCCCGCACGTCCAAGGTGCTAGGGTAGAGTAAGTGCAATGCTCGCAATATTCAGGATGAGGATGAGCAGCGGATGCGCGAGTTGGACGCGAGCCGCGTCGAGTGCCACAAGCGCGTCGCGTAGTCAGCCTGACACACGTGATCCGCATCGCGCAATGAGCACGCCATCGGGGATAGCGAGCACGGCCAGCCAACGCGCTCCTCGCCGCATCCTCCTTTCCTCTCGCCACCATCGTCTCTCCCCAGCTGCTGTACAATCCTCCTCTCGATCTGCAACCAAATCTGTTGTAACATTTGCACCCAGCTATATCAGTCTGGCGACGGTCCCGCTCCTCAGGTAACCACGTGACCGAAATACTGGCAACTCGAAGGACTTGGAGAGTGTCTTGGAGTTTGTGATGCTTAGGGCCAGTGCAGAGCCGAAAGGGCACTTTGTGAGTAGCGTCGACGAATATATCGGCTGATTTGGCGCATCCTCGGTCATCAGGCTGTGAATCCACCGGACCTCGCCATCTGAACAAACGTCTACGAAGGGCCCTCCATCATTCACCCCATGTCCCCAGCTCGTGTCTGATGCTTCGTTGCATGCCAGACCCTGATATCTTTTGTGCTGGCAGTCTTGTCGTCTCCGCTGCCTTGGCCCACCCAGCTGACCTACGTTCGGGGTCCCATGGTCTCATCGCTGTATCATACGTGGAGGGCGCAGCGGGCAAGCTCGACACTATCCTCGGCTCTTATCTCGCCGTTCTGATCGCTCTGAAGAATTCCGAACCGACTCGTTACAGCGCCTCGCCTACCTTCTCCTTCCGGCCTCGGTCTGCCCCGTTTTCTGTGTACTGGAGCGCACGAGAAGAGAGGAAGGCCGTCTTTTGTCTGCTTGGGGGTGTCCCTGGATGTTAGGGCTTGTCCGCGGTTGTCGCTCAAGCTGTTTGTGCGCCTGTCTCCTTTGCCACAGCGTTTTAAACTCCGCCCGATATGCCCGTGATCTGCACCCTATCTGCTGCCCTCGTGTGCGATGCCGTCTTGGCCTCGGGCGTCCCGTGGCAGCCAAACGTCACCCTCGCATAATTCGGAATTCAACCTAACCGCTTGTTCTGGCAGGTGTCCTCGAGAAGATTCGGTATTATCTGGCGCCGCAGTGCAGGCAAATCGCTGCCTGAGAATTGCAAGGGCACCAGCACGGCGACCGGGCAGCACGGTTGTCTTTGTTGCGGATGGAAAGCGGACACGCGTGGAGCGAGGACAAATGCGAGGCGGAAGGTTCATGAGTCGTTCGGTACGCCGTGGTCGTATCCTTTACGGCTACGGCGATCGCGCTCGGTGTGCGGTATGTGTTATTACGTCGCGCGCAGTGTCCGGGCTCCTACATGTACATAGTCGCGTTTTCCTATATAAAGGCCAATTCGTTTATCCCTCTCCTCACTGCTCTGCCGCGGTCTCATTCTCTCCAGTCCCTGAATTCTACACCTATTCCTCTCAGTCCCAGAATGTCCTCTACCGCTTCTGAATCCTCTACGTCCGGCTCTCCTCCCGGCACGCCCTCTACCACCCCTTCTACGCCAGGGTTCCTTGAGCACTCTGCTGCATATATCATCCTCACGCACGACGCGAGTGCGACGTTCCTGAAGGCGCTCCCTGTGCAGAAGGGCAGCAACGACCGCGTGCTGTTCTTTACCGGCGCAGGTGCAGCTGGTCCGCTGCTCACGCAGGCGGCTGATGCTCTCGAGAACATGACGTTACTCGATGCTGACAATTGGGAGGTTGCGATCGCGGAGGACGAGGGCAAGAACGTCACCTACTACAGAACCAAGACGGCCGTCTCGAAGTTTGCAAAGGTGCCGACGACGATTGACTTCAACAAGCTCTACGTCCAGAGCCGCGGGGTATGTATTGGTCTGCGCCCTACAGATGTACAATGTTGATGTCGTCCTTCAGCATACACAAGCAACTGCACTCAATCTCTTCTCCGATGCCTCGCTTCGCGTACTCGTCTCTCTCCCCGAGCCCTCCTCCTCGCTCACCTTGCACATCCTCGAGCGCCCGCCCTTCACCTTCCCGCGCCTGTCCCTCACACCCAAGTCCACACTAAACCCCACAGGGCACCCCTACGGCCCGCCCGCCCTCCCCGCATTCCAGGACGGCTGGCGCGCATGGGACCTGATCACGCTCGGCATGCTCCCCACGTCGATGCTGCACACGAAGCCGATCGACCTCCGGCACAAGCCGCTCTTCTACATCGGGCACCTCCCGACGTTCCTCAACCTCCTGCTCACGAACTACCTCAAGGAGCCGCCCGTCGCGCCTGCGCGCTTCCCCGCCATCTTCGAGCGCGGGATCGACCCGCACGTCGACGACCCGGACCACTGCCACAACCACTCGGAGGTCCCCGAGAAGGACGAGGACTGGCCCGAGCTCGCGGAGGTGCTGGCGTACCGCGACCGCGTGCGTGCGCGCCTCGCGAAGGTGTATGAGGAGATTGAGAGGGGCGAGCGCGTGCTCACGCGCCGGCTTGCGCGCACACTTGTCATGGTGCTCGAGCACGATGGGTTCCACATCGAGGTGAGTACATTGTGCCTCCCTGTATGCGCCCACAACCAGTAACACTCATCAATACTATCCGACAGACCCTCCTCTACATGCTGATCCAGCGCGCCGGCACGGGCATCCTCCCCCCGCCCGGGTTCGCCATTCCGCCGTGGAAGACCCTCGCCGCACAATGGGACTCCGTCCCCGCGCCGACGACGCCCTACCTCGAGGTCGGGCCCTGCACGCTGCTCATGGGGCACAACGACCAGGAGCCGGACGATCTGGAGCCCGCGCTGGCGGCCGCGCCCGCCGGGCACGCGTTCGGGTGGGACAACGAGTCGCCCAAGCGCGCGGTCGAGCTCGCGGGCTTCCGCATCGAGTGGCGGCCGATCACGAACGGCGAGTTCCTCGCGTTCCTGCGCGGGCCGGGCAAGGACCGCGTTGCGTTCCCCCCGAGCTGGGTCGAGGACGCGGGCGCGGTGCAGGTGCGCACGCTGTACGGCCCCGTCGCGATGGAGGCCGCGCAGCACTGGCCCGTCCTCACGGCGTACGACGACCTTGTTGTGTATGCGCGCTGGAAGGGCGGGCGTATCCCTACCGAGCCGGAGCTGCGGCTGTTCCTGGACATGTACCAGGTTGGCTACGAGGAGGGCGCGAACACCGGGTTCAGGGCGTGGCACCCAATGCCGTATGTGTTTTCTCTCCTGCTGAATAGCCTGGGCTCACGCCTTTTAGTGCGACGGCTGGGGGCGAGGAGAACTGTGGGCGTGGCTCGAACGGTGGTGTCTGGGAATGGACCTCGACGCTATTTGATGAGCACGAAGGCTTCGTCGGCACGACCATCTTCCCTGGGTAAGTGTCTACCGCAGAACGGAGGGATTACAGTTTTTCTGACGGATCTGAACAGCTACTCCTCTGACTTCTTTGACACGAAGCATCAGGTCGTGGTATGTTTGTTCCCTCACAGTGTCCTCCACAACCTCTAATTCTCCTCTTTTAGCTTGGCGCGTCATACGCCACTATTCCCCGGCTGGGTGACCGCTACACCGTCCGTAACTTCTACCAGCACAACTACCCGTATCCATGGGTCGGCGCGAGGGTAGCTTACGATCTGTGATGACGTTGAGTATTTATATCCGCTAGTGGTGATGCACGGGGCAAGTGAGGGCTGTTCGGTCGGTTGCTTTTATGCGTGTACGATATAATGTGTTTGGTTTGCAGCCCGTTATTGTTAAGCTGTATACAATAGAACTTCCTATTCTCAGTATGCTCAAAATACGTTGCGAAACACCATGCATTCGTGATTCTTCAACCTTCAACCTTCACTGACTCATGGCGGAATTAGTCAGGCTATTCTCTCTGTTCTGATTCGTAACTACGAACTCGAGGTCATCGATGGACCGAATACGAAATTTGTGGACCTTACTCGCGGCCTTACTCGTCCGATGATCGAGGGCGAGAAAGGTGCCTTCACGTGTGCGCCGTCTGGCATGAGGAGTGCCTAGATGGACGGTGCTACTTGTGTAACTCAGACTTCGTACGCCTTCTTACTAATTCTGGGCAGCTTGGGTCCTATTGCGTTGGTCTTTCCATGTTTAGCCTTGGTCCCATTCTGTTGGGGAGATTGCCACCCTTTACACACGTCCATATCGTTTACGTCTTTGACACTGGTAATATTCTGTCGAAGATCCACTCGACAGCTCTTAGTATGCATTGTGACAATCCTGCAATGTTACATGTTTCGTTGGTCATCTCTCCCGCCCCCTGCTGCTTGTAAAGACCAGTCAGTCCACTCCTCCTTGGTCTTGCAATCCGTGATTCCGGTTCTCGTCATCCGAAGACTCTTCTGCAGCAGCCCCGCCTCCCCAGAATCGATGAAAAACGTTGCGCAGTATCCGGACAGGAAGAGGCTTAGTTTGGTCAATGTTAGACGCACGAACTGCGGAAGCAAGTTGAAAAAGACATACCGCAACGTCCTCCTCTTCCTCTTCATCCTCCTCCTCTTCATCGTCTTCTTGTCTGGCGGCCGTGGGTTGGACAAGAGCTGGAGCAGCAGCAACATTCGCAGGCTCAGCACCGAGGTCTTCGTCGTCACCCAGCTCCTGTGCAAGCATTTGCATATCTGGCATCTGGCCCGGCATGCCATGGTCTCCCTCGCCTCCTGCTACTTCCGCAATCAAGAGGTCTTCAAGAACTTCCTCGGGCAGCTGACCGGCGATCTGCGCAAACTGTAGGATACCACCCGGGAAGCGCTGTGCAAAGGCTGGACGTGCTTCCCAGAACGCCTACATACGAACGATAGATGCAAAATCACAGATCCATAGGGACAACCATAGTTACATACCTGCAGTTGTCTGCGGAAGACCGGATCAGGAATCAGTCTTTCCAACATGCGTTCAGTGGCCTTCCTGCTCTTCGGGCGCAAAGCGAGCGCGTCTTCAGCACCCTTGAAGAATTCTGCATCGTACTCATTGACTCGGGTCGGAGGGGGAAGGGGATCACAGGCAAGATGTTTCGCATTTGTCACTTCGCGAGGGATGAATGGGAAGAGACGCCGGCATGATGCCTCATTGACAATGGCGTGCCGGTATACAGAGTGCGCAAGCACGGGACTGGTAAAGAGGGAGTCGAAGAGGACGCGTCTCGCTGAAGGCTGGGATAAGGATGAAGATGATATAGACTCCACTGTCTGCGCAAACCATGCCGATCGCGACGAAGTCTTCCACAATGAGAATGATCTCTGCACGTAGATATGCGAAAGTAAGTGTGCAATGGCCTCCACTCGAGTTGACAACGAACTAGACACGGTATATATTCAGAAACGAATGAAAGAAAGATGAACAAAACAAACACACTGACCTAGCATCCGTGTGTATACGGAATGCACTATGACCTCTGACAGCACTGGACAGGGCAATATCGGCTTTGTCAGCCAGTAGAGGCACGACAGATGGGAAAGCCAAAATAGCCTCCTTGAGGGCGCTCGTGCTCTTTTCATGCATCTACATGAGAAAGTCGACTCAGCATTGATATCATGCGACCCTTTCGCATGTTCTTACCTTGTCGCCCTTCGATTCCTCCTCCACATAAAGTGCCAATGCCCGAGCATATGACCAGCCAGGTAAGGCTGTGACCTGAAGCCGGCTACGATAGGAACCCTCAGGCTGTGCAGTGAAGAGGTCCCACAATCTGAGTAACCAGTCATGCATGCCCGCCTTAATCGCGAGGTAGTCTAGGTGCAGCAGTGCACCGTGGGGATCAGTCCACG
This sequence comes from Obba rivulosa, assembly GCA_001687445.1. NCBI lineage: Eukaryota > Fungi > Basidiomycota > Agaricomycetes > Polyporales > Gelatoporiaceae > Obba > Obba rivulosa. The sequence goes on from KV722477.1 coordinate 35,542, forward strand.
GATCGAGCGCATATAGTAGACGGCCAAACTCAAACGCTGTGCGCACGCAGCCGCGCCGCTGAAGATCGCTGTTGCGGGATGTTAATGTAAGCAAGGGACGTGTCGATCAAGAACATTGAGGTCGTACGCAAGCTGCCGATGTAGTCCGAGGAAGAAAGGCCTGTTTTCCACACGATCGAAGTCCAGACGATTGTTGCCGCTCGTGAAATTGAATGAACCGACGAATGCGCGCTCGTATGCAAATAGTGCACGGTCGACGAAGTCTGCCGCTGTGCTATGCTCTAGAATCAAGGGATTTGGTGAGATCAGGCGAGTACAATTGCAAGCGGACTTACCTTCTCGGTGGTGATATACTTCGGACAGTTGCAGTAAAGTATCTGCGTGATATGGGAGAACACGCTGCAGTTGATTGAACCCCTCAGGATCTGCATGACGCCACCCCCAATGAACATATGATCAAGTGGAAGCGCAATGCTACAAATTGACTCACCTCCTGACATAACAGTCTGCATGAACGCCAATGTCACACCTCGATACTTCTTGCTGTACTCAACCGTCCAGATTTTCTCGCCAAGGAGCGGGTCCCAGCCATGGCGCGTGCGCATCTGTCCCACCTCCTCTTCGGTATACTGGCGAACGGACAGGCCTTCCCGCATCTGCGCCGGAAACCACGTGGGCTGAGGATTTGTGAGATGGGAGCGCTGCGCCGTAGCCACGCGCCTCGGTGAAGAGGATCCAGCCGCAGAAGACTTGGCCGCGGAGACGACTTTCGCCCCAAAGAACTTGCGCATTTCTGCTTCGCTATCGAGGTGCTGCAGAGAAACCGAGAGTAAAACGGCGAGACCTTGAGAGGCGCTGCGCGCTGCGGGAGAGGAGGCATTGGCAGCAGCGGCCTGCTGGAACTCCGGATGCTTGACGGACAACTCAGCAAGTACTCTATCCACCTCGTCAATGTCGTTTTTCTTCTCCTTGACCTTCTGTTTCTTGAGAGCCTTTCTCTCCTTCTTGCTTGGACCTGGCGCAGGGCTTGAGTCTCCGGCCTTGAGTGGCTTGTCCTTCGGCTGCTGAACGGGGGGAGACACAGGAGTCACGACGCTCGATGCCTTCTTTTTCTTCTTCTGCTTATCATAACATAAGATGCTTTATATATAATACCGACGTGAAAAGGCTCACGAGCCTTCTTGGATTTTGATGACCGGGACGTGATGGCTTCCTCTTCACTTTCAGAGTCAGAATCGATTATGTTTATGAGCTGCGTTGACTGTGAGGTGCCCATATCTCAAAATAAATGTTATGCAGGCTCACTGCTGCAAATCCTGTAGCCGCAGGCCTCTTGAGGATCTCGACGTCGCCCTCACTCTCCTCCTCATGACTCGTGTCATGCGACACTTCCAGTGCTTGGAGCTCCTCCTGTTCGCGCAGCTGACGCTTGTTCAGGCGCGGAGGCATTTCGACGAAAGGATTTCTAGCCGAATGATCAGAGGGTGAGCAAACGGATGTTATGGAAAGAGATCTGATGCTCTGTCCTGAAACGGAGTGGCGTGCCACCAAGCTTAGGTTTCCTCCTCAGTGTCACGTGGGCCACGTAGTCAGAACGTCATTGACACCGGCGGTAGTCTGCGAAGTTCGAAATCGACCTCAATTTGACTCAGGTAAAAGGTATGCAGATCATCCAAATCACATTGATAAGTCTAATATCACCAAATTATAGAGATGGAATATGATATACGGCTGGCGATACAACTAAAAGTCCCTGGAGAAAAGAAAGTCCGTGCATGATCTACTGAATGCAATTTGATACAATGCAATGAAGGGATGGACACATGGAACAATACTGAATCATATCATGCCCTGATCAATGAAGAACTGCTGAGCGGCACAGATCAACTTCTGTTCATGCGTCGTCCACACCGCTTGCACCTCCGCTCTGATCTGCGCCCGTTTTTCGCGATTGACCTTCTTGACCGTCATCTGAAACCCAGCAGAGATCGGCCGGTGGTCGGAGATGTTCGCTTCGTAACGTCTGTAATGGAGCTGCTGCACACGTGAGGGCTCCCGAGCGCGCCATAGGACGCGATCGCACCACGCCGGGACACGAGCCTTCTCCGATGTATCGTACTCGGACGAGCGACGGTCGTACTTGTATGTCGGAGCGAACGTAAGTGGACCCTCCACGAAGGTGCGCATACGGAAGCCCCGGTTGTACTTCATCTCTTTGAGTAATTGGTCATGGGGGTAAAGGCTCTCAAGGTCGCCTGTCTTGATCACGGAAATTACAGCCTCTCGACGTTGGTCGATCCGATAATTCATATCGCCGTTAACCTGTAGAATGTTTAAGTCTCGAGAGCTAATACATACTACTTATAAAACTCACGTAAATGACTTCATGATCGAGAACCATCGAGCCATCGCCTCCATTGACATACGCAAGAGCATCATCTACCGCCTCAGCTTCCGGAAGGACAGTCTTGTCTTCAAGGATAGCCGCTACATCTGCGTTACGCTGGCGAACGTGGTGCTGCCCAGCGGCAAGGTGACAGTTGATGAAGCAAATGGAAGTATCATCGATCACAAATCGGGCAACAATCCCTCCCTGAAAGTGCCATAAAGATCAATCCCGGCGCCAGATAGGGACGTCGGACAACGTACCTTGTTGCCGTACCTCCCTCCCATACCACGCTTTACCGTTGTAATGGCGGTATGCTTGAGCGAGTTCCGTTCCACGTTCTTCACGAGGATACAGCTAAACAGGCCGACTAGGTTCTCCGTATGTATGACCGTATAGGAGCAGTCTGGAGGCATGGTCGTTCGTATGGCGAGGGAAACACGGTCAAACCACTTCTTGTACGAGGTGGTAACCTTCTGAGAGATAGCACCGTCCTGGGCCTTGTTCTTGCCTCCGAGTAGCACTGTCTTGGCTGCCATCCTGCGACTCTCGAGATCAATCAACTCCTGCAAACCGAATGAGATGATATCGGGAGAGTCCACGCTTGTGAGTACGTCATGCAGGAAATTGACGTTCTCCGGGGGGCCTGTTAACTGGTCCGGCTTGGCGGAATCCACGTTCCAAGAGACAATTAGGACCTTCAGTTTCCGGAATGTGCTGAACTCGGACTCGCGCTTGAGAAGTTCTTGATCTACAGCAATGTCATCAGCATCTATATAGAAAAGTCACAGGATCACTTGCCTATCCAGTCAGTGCCCAGTAGACCGTCCCAGAACCGCAATCTCTCGTCTCTGCCAACGCTGAACACGGCGAGCCTTCCGAGCTTCTCTATGCTCCACGTATCCACGGCAATGCGCAGCACAGGAAGCTTTGTATGAGCCTGCCAACAGTTGGTCATCACCCATGGTCTCGGAACAACATCGAATGCAGAGATGTTGCCAGTCCGCCATCCGGCCCATAGACGATTGTTCACACCCTCCAAGCTAAGCACGTCCGACGTAGACACCTTCATCACCTCCTCGCACTTCGGCACCCCGTCCTCGGTGTCCAACATCCATATGCTGACATGCCCTCCCTCGTGGCCGAGATAAGCATGGTTGGGTTGAGAAGGCAGGATCGTGCCGGATGTGACGGCGCCGAGGTGTTCGGTGGGCAGGAGCGACCGCCCCGCGCTCCCGGGCTTAAATATGTCATACACTCTGACAATCGGGCCTCTTGACGTGCTGGCAGCACCGCCACCGGCGTTAGGGTCGCGCGTGGATGTCCAGAGCTGCCCGCCAAGCATCTTTGCAAAGTCTTGCTTGTCCGCGATGCGTACGACGCGGGGGAGCATCGTCAGCTTAACATCGTCCGTGCTGTCCGCGTCCGGCGAGAAGACGAGCACCTTGCCCGTGTCGTCCATGGTGACCATCGAGCGCCCGTGTCGGAACATATGTGTGACAGTGTGTGAATGTGCCGAGTATTTTACGGAGGTGACCTCCCCTGTCCTGACGTCCATCTCGATCAGGTGCCCATCCTTCGAGCCCAGCCATAGGAATTGCCCTCGATCAGTCGCCGCGCACGCGGGTCTGAACTCGAGGCTTGTCACCTTGAAGTCCTTGATTCTAGAATCCAGCCCTGAGTCCTTCGTATCGACGTTCCATAACGGCGAATCTGACACGGAAAGATCGTAAATCTTCAGATGATGGTGCGTCGAGACTGCAACGATGTGCCCAGAAACAGCGACGGCGTTATTGTAAGTTGGTACGTGTATATTCGACTCGGAGTACTCATGACAGTCAATGGTCGGCGGAGCACGTGAAGAGCGGGACGTGTCTGGGAGTAGCTCTACCTTTCTTGTCTCCTCGTCCTCGCCCGACTCGCTCGAAGAGCCGGACGGCACACGTCGGGGTGGAGGTAGCTTATCACCAAGCCCAATCGTCCGAGTAGGAGGTGGGGGATGATGGCCAAACGACTTGCGCTCGTTCGGTGGGGAGATGCTTGGGCTGGCGGTGTCCGTAGAGGAGCCCTGCATATCCGTGTCATTGACGCTCTGTTGCCTATTCGGCACACGGCGCGCCTGATCTTCCACCGGAGTGGATGGAGACTTGCGTGCAGGAAGGGGAGGGGGACTAAGAGAGGTTGCGCTAGTGGGCGGAGATGTGATGCCTGAGGGAACGGACGATTTGGGACGAGGCGGCGGACGAGGAGGCAGGCCGGCAGGACGGGAGAGCGGGGAAGACTGCGGATATATATGTGGACGCTCGTTCTCGCTGTCCAGCCGACTGGAACTACTCGAAGCGACGGTGTCACCGGAATGTTCTCTATCGTGCTGTGCATGACATGGAGGCGCAAGCTCCGAAGGGCTCTTATGGATGCCACTTCTCCGAGAAGGGAGAGGTGGAGGCTCCGCAGCAACGGTCCCATCGGAATCAGACAACTCAGTACCGGTGTCACGCCCATCTGTCCCTGAATGCGAGGTGGAGACCAGGCTCGAGGAAGAGGAATGGGGGAGAGGTGATGTTGTGTGATGCGGCGGGAGCACTGACAATGAATACCGTGGTTTACGATGGGTTTCTGAGGCATCTGTGGATGGAGCCGTATGTGTCGTAATAGTATGTGACAGAATGCGGCCATGCGGATGAGCAGAAGGATGTGGGGGACGAGCCGGCAAGACGGGAGATGGACTTCGCCTGTGAATGAAGTCAGTGTTAGGGCTCAATGGTCACGCACGCAGCAGAAAACAGCGCAAGGATGCAGGTGTGGCCACTGGGTGGGGCTATTGGCCACGCGCTGAAGAACAGCAAGTCATGCAAGCGTCGTGATTACTAGGACTACGCCCCCTCGTACAATCCCATCTGTCAACGCCAAGGTCCACCAGTTCGATACCGAACAAAGTCCACATAGCGGAGCATACCCAGGAAAGCAGTGCGCGCATTCCGATTGAGACTCACCCAAACTTGCCAATTAGCGACGCGACATCTGGCAGACGCTCAGCATCGGGAACATCAGGTCTCATATGTGGAGGCGGTGGAGGCGGTGGCTTCCTGGAAAGCAAGTTTAGCTTCATTGGCACTTGCTCCCCCGGGGCAGCGTCAGGCACAAGAGGTGGCGGGTGGATTTCAGGTACGGGTTGGAGCAGTGGATTCGAAGAAGGCGGGACTGGAGAAGTTGCCCTAGAAGGGCGTAGGGGTGGAGGTGGCGGCGGAGGTCTTTTAGCAGCCGTATTGAGGTCCGAGGAGGATAGTGCTGCACGCAACGTGTGCGGCTCCGATTCCGGTCTGGAATCAAACCCACCAGACAAGGCCCGCGGGCGAGGATTCGAGGACTCGGGGGATAGCAGATCATGGTTGCTGGGCTGTCTCTTGACAAGACCACCGGATGCGTTGGATGCCCCATCCGCTGCCAACTTCTCGAAACGAGAGCGCAAGCTGCTGACTGCAGGAGAAGGCGACGACTCGACGTCAGGGGACGGGGAGGACATGGCGGATTAGAGGAGCAGCACGCGCAGTACGACCAGCGACCACGAGCTATAAGACGCCTAGTAATAGTTGGAACGTGCCAGATGTAATGTTCGGGTCAAGCCAGAGCCAAACCTGAGAGTTGTCAACCTGAGCTCGCCGCCTCCCCCGACGCCGAGGCCGTGACGCGTTCCGCGACCCTGTCACCCCATGGCACGCGTGACGCCTACGTGACCTGCAACGGTCTGTCACGGGCGTCCAGCCCGTCTCTCTGCGCCATCGCCAGTTTCGACGGCAGTATATCCTGTTCGATACGCGTTGGTATACTGGTATGAATTTCCGCTGGAACACCAAGTCTCATAAAACACTCTGACACATTATATGCAGGCAAATATTCTGCTACATCGCATTGCACTCCTCAGCCATGTCCGACGAGGATCAGCTCTCGCGGTATCGCATGGGATTCAAGGCTTTCACGCAGTGACAGGGCGACGTTTTCCGACACGGGTTCGACACATCTCGGTTACTCTCAATCATGACTTCGCGCGAGGAGCGGAGGAAGAGGACCTGTGGTTTCCCACCGGAGACATCTTCGAGGACCCTCTGGAAACGTTTGCCGAGTGCCAGCGCGCCAAGGGAGAAGTCAACGAAGGGTACCGTGGCGCAGAATCGCAGGCACCGAAGTCTAGCGACGAAGTCAAGTCCTTATCGGAACCCGCCCTCACAAGACCACGACCAGAAGAGGTCGCAGGAACGCGTAGAGAGGCACCTATCTGCAGCAAGGCTGCCCCTCAGGAGACTGTAGCTCCTCAGAAACCAGAGGTGGCCGCCAAGAGCGAGGTCGTTATCGCCCAAGATACAGCTGCGGGACTCCAAGAGGGAGCGGGTTTTCAGCGTCCAAGGGGTATCTACGTGCCGCGCCGGATTCGTGATCTACTGCTGCAGATGGAAAGCCTCATCACGCGTGGGGCGCTCTCCAATGCACACTCACGTCTCCACTTTGCGCTGACGAAGGTCCCAGACGGCCGCCAGCGTTTTGCAGCTTACGAGGTCGGCATATCGCTCTTCCTGAGGCACAATTGTCCCCTCGACGCCGCTATGGCATACGGCTACATGGCTCGCGAGGGCTTCATCCCGTCCACATCCCTCCGTGTCCAGCTCCACCTCATCCACATCGCGCAGAATCACCCCAGCCCGGACGAAGTCCTGAAAGCTCTTTCGGAGGCGTTCGCAATGGAGTCGTTCGACGAGCACTGCTTGCAGGACCTGCTGCGCCTACTGTCCTACAGTCTCCAGTGTTCTGCCGCGTTTGTCGATCAGGTGGCAGCTCTGTTCTATGCCACTCGCGGGCCAGGGTTCACTTTCTCCACGAAGACGGTCGACATCATGGTCCGCATTCATGCCCGCGCAGGTAAACCTACCACTGCGAAGCGCTGGGCTGACGAGTTCTTGAAGAGGGCTTTGCGACTGGATAATTCGGAATCCAAGCGCGGCGCCATCCACCCATATACGACCCTTCTGCGGGATCTGGCTATATATGACAAACGGAACATGGAGGTCTATAGGGGCCTCGTCGAACAGTTGAAAGCGGAAGGAGTCGTCCCTGATCTCGTCATGTACAACGCACTCATTGCTGGTGAAGTCACGGGAGGTCGGTACAGCCGAGCGCTCTACATCTATTTCTCGCTCATGACGCACCGTTCGCGGCATATGACGCCGGACGCACACACCTTCGGAAGCATTTTCAGAGCACTGCGACGTATGCACAGTCTCCATCCGGACCGGGTGCGCAAGTATCGGCACTGGCGGCTTATCCTGTCTCCGTGGATGGCGTTTCGACAGCTACTAGAATGCCACGAGCTCCGTACTGCCGGCCGGCGCTCAACTCCCTCCCCGGTGATCGACGTGTCTGTCCTCAACAGTGCGCTAAAGATGTTCATGACCGTTCGCGACTACGCCGCCGCCTTCGTGGTCGTAAACGTGTTTCAGAAATGCGGCCTTCGGGCGGATCTGAGTACGTATCGGATCGTCGTGGCGGCCTTACTTGATCGCATCAAGGAGGAGCTGCCCAAGATAGAAGCCTCCATGGAGAAAGAGTCTTACTGGTCGTACCGCTTCCTTGGCTTGGAAGCCCTTCCTCACCCGTTCAAGATCTCCTTCGACGCCATCCTCTTCGACGTAGTCCTCCGATACGGTCGCGAGGAGCAAGTCAGCTTGCGCTTCGTCGCACCTGTCGCCGATCCACTGATGTCGTCACGCGAGGCCGCGGACGAGCAACTCGCCGGAACCAGAAAACCCAATCGCAAGGCGACGAGCATGCCCTCCCTGGCGCAGTTTATCGAGTTGGAGAAGCCTCCGCCCGATGCAGCCTGGGACACGAAGGCTCTGGAACGCATCCTCCGGCGCGCAATTCTTGCCACGCGTCCTCATATCGCATTGTCTCCACAGGCAGAAGTGGCGATCGAGATCAAGGCCGCGGCGGAGCGCATGTATCCGCCTCCGAAGAAGAGAAGAACGAGAAGAACTCCGTAACACCTTCCCACGTGAACTTCTCCCAAAGGCCGTCACACAGTCCAATGCAGCTGCGCTGATTATAAACATCCTGCCCCCGGGATGGAGCATCTTGGTGGCGTCCTGCGGAGATCTGCCCAGGGAAGGCTACTCGGAGACACCTCATTCGGATCGCTAATGACCAACTAGAGGCACCTAGCTGTTGGGGATAGGCTTTGCAGACTTCACAGAGCAAAATCCTAGCACGGCATTCTTCGCAACGATCTAGTGACCGCATCTCGGATTCTCCTAGTAGTGTACGTGACGGTGCAGGCTACGCAGGTAGCGTAGGGAGATCGAAGCAATTAGCTCAAGGAGCAGGTCGAGAGTGGAGGACTGGAGGATCAGCTTGTCAACGGCATCGGTGATCCGTCAATTGTTATATTATGGTATGCCAGGTAATGTGTGCAGAGTAGTGCGATGGCAGAAGCTGTACGTCGTATGAAATGCTGTGGATAGGAGTGCACTTCCTGCATCCAGGTGTATAGAGATGTACGTCAGGGAATATATGGTCGTAACTACCCGAAAGCTAACCCAAGAATCGAGAAGCACCAGAGGCGAAAGTACTACACACAGCGGACCAGATTCACGAGAAGACACATGGAAAAGATACAGACGGCCTCACGCACTGGTTCACGCCCCTCTTCTCCTCTTAGACGGTGATTCTTCAACGCTCTCCCGAAGCCTCTTGCCCTTCTTACCCTTCATGCTGTCGGGCGGTCTCGTCTTCCCGGGTGACGGCGGGCCCTTGTGGTTCAGCCCGACGCTCATAAACGAATTGTCTCTAAACGGCGTGGCCTGCACATGTGCGGATCCAGGGACCGACGGTACTGCTGCATCAGGCGCCTCGGGGATGGTGCTGAGCGAACGCGTCTGCGCGCGCGGGGTCATGGGCGTCTCGGAGTCGGGAGGCGTGTGCGACTGCATGGGTGGGGTGACTTCACGGTACGCGGGAAGCTGTGTCTGCGGCTGTGGATGAGTCGTGGGTTCGCTCGGCATCTTGGCGAGGACCTCTCGGTAGCCGGCCTGGATGAGGCCGAAGAACCTGCAACAGGCTCATCAGCAAGGAAGCCGGGTGAATAGAGAAGACACCGTACCGGGAATCTCGGGTGTAGATGCGCAAGAGAACCTCGCCGAAAGCTGCGGGCATGAGTAGGGAGATGTCGGCCAGCTCCGCTTGCTGACATGCTGTGCATCCGGTGCCAATATCAGTATAGTTACTCCGCAGGGACCGAAGGAAGCTGTGCGCTCACTGTCAGGATGATGTTTGGAATAGAACTTGACAAAGTCCAATGGGTTCCGATCTTCCATCCCATAATGCATCTTCGACATGTCCACGATGACGTGCTCCGGGCTCAGCGCCTCCACATCCGCCGGATCTACCGTCTCCTCACCGCTCCCCACTCGCGAGGCGGCGACCGCCTTTGCCGCTGTGACGATCCTTTCCGGCGTAAACCAGCTTTTGCAACTCTCCTTGTAATCCCAGGGGAATACTTTGAAGTCGACGGGCTTGTAAAGATCTCGTGTGTTAATGCGGTGTAGGATCTGCCGAGCGGGGGCGAGCTCCTAGGTGCAGGTGTGAGAAGAATTGGATGGACACGTGAAATGCCAGGCGCTCACTTCCGCCTCGGAGCTCTCGATGATGGCTTTGATGTTATCCGTGAGGAAGAGGAACTTCCTCGGGTCGAATATACGCTGAGCAATTCTCATGTATGGCTCCGCGGTCAAGAGCGCATCTACAAGCATGTATTCAATGGCCTTCGCTGGAAATCGCATGCAGCTGCTCAGCAAGTTCCGAAACAGAGCATATGTGACAGGCTTACCTGTCTTATGGTTGTATATGCGCTTATGCAGGCTGAAGCGCGTATAGCATAGCTCGTACACTTGATTTGCGTCCTTGATATTGAAGCAAATTTGGTCGTCGATCACACGTGCGGAGTGAATCAGCCTTTGCTCGCGTGGACAGACAATAAGGTGTATATGAATTAAGGCGGGACGACAGGAGGAGAGTCAGTCTTACCTTGTAAGTGAGAGATTACCCTTCTGGTCGATGGCATGCATATCGCGAGCAATGTAATCGAACCTGGCATAAGTGCAGAGAGGTGTCAGAAAAGCGACTCCATAAGGGGGTATGCATCTTACATACTTGTCGACATCAAGCCCATTTCTCTTATTCGCAACGATCTCGAAGAGGAATGGCTTCTCGCGTCGTCTAGAATACAGCGCATCAATGTCTGTGAGCCTGCGGAAGGACATTATGCACGCACTTGCACTTTCTTGGATCTCCCGCAATCAGTGCCTTGATGAAAGCAACGTCGTCCGCGTCGATCTCCAGGTTATTCTGTTCGATGAGGTCATCAAACATCATCTCCGACGCTTGTTCGTGTGTCCAGGTGGATCCGGGTCTGTTTCGATCAGCTTGGGATGAGAAAGATGTGTGCGCACAGGGGCACACTTACAGGGCGTTTGGTATGAAGAGACCATCCCAAACGTGACTCCAAGGCCCATGACCTAGGTCATGACATAGACCAGCGATGGTCACACATCTGGCGTCTCGCAAAGTAATGTCCAGCTCAGGCTGCGATTGTTGCAAATGATCTACCATGGACTGTGACAGATATGCGACTCCTATACCATTGAGAAAGTGTCAGTAAGTTGTCAATAGGTAGACAGATAAGTGTGACGCACCGAGACAGTGCTCGAAGCGGTTGTGCGACGCAGTAGGCCAGACATATGAAGATGTGCCGAGCTGTTTGACATGTCGAAGTCGCTGAAATTGAGGGCTGAGAGTGAGCAAGAGAGATCGAGGCGCATTTAGTCAGTAAATCCGCCCGCCAAACATGCCAGAGGACCCACGTATCAATAATGGCGCAGATCTTGTTGTCAAAGGGCACTGTGGGTGCCATCGTCACCTCAGAGCACGATGGACAAGGTCACCACGCACTATAATCATGCACACAGTCCTTGAACCGCCTGACAGTTGGGCTAGCCATATAACTCCTGGGCGACTCGATATCGTCGTCACTCGAGTCCATGAGCCTCATTGCAGCAGGCATGCTGCAGAGCTATAAGGGGCTGCGTTCGAGCGTCACGTAGAGGTGGAAAGGCAATGGACAAGGGACAGCAGGATGGAGGGGAAAAGGACGCGTGCGGAAGGAAAAGGGCAAGGATTATATGCTCGACGCGTCCAAGCGCACATAATTTCCGAGACGCGATCTGCGATGACGCAGCACAGCCGCCGGCGCCGCGGACATTCAATTCGGTCCGGATTCGCGGTCTTCTTCATCACCAAACTTCCAAGTAATCGCCGGGCTAAGATGAGCAAGACTAGCCGTACAATGTGGGAGTATAGTATATCATTCCGGACTCATCTGCGCTGCTCACAAATTGTTATCTCAGCTCCGCGATGCCTAGCATCATGAGTCATGACGCGGCCTGCGCTACAGGACGCTTAGGACACTGAATTGTGCGCTACAGCACCATCTGCCCACGATGTCCGGCGCAGATCTGGCGTCGATGCAACATTGCCGTTGAGAACAATCCTTGTTCGGCACTAGCAGTACAGTCCTTTTCACACGAGTTTTTCGGGCACAGCACAGGTGTTGCACCAGTAAAAACACACGAGAGATTTAGGATTTGAGCTCTCTGCTAAGGGATTGTATGGTACGTTTGCTGCATGTCCCGGCTATACTAGGCATTTTGTAACGTCAGGAATAATCAATGCTCTGATCATTCGTTCGTCCATGTTAGCATCTGCAGTCTGTCGATCTGTACAAAATATAAAGGCACTTCTTCGCTCTGAACATTGTGACTATACGTCGGTCGTCTATTATCAGCTGGCCTGTCAATATGCTCCGTGCTGCCGCCACTCCCGAGCGCGAATCTAAGCTCGGACCCATGTGGTGCTGTCTGCTGACCGTCCTCAGGCTCTATTCGAGCGAAGTATGTGAGCCTTGTGTCAATCGCATCGTCTAGCCCGTACGCCATTTGGCGAGGCGTTGAGTGGTGGCGTGATACGGCTATCGCCATCACGTTGTGTTTATGTTACCGATCAGGACGAACACGCCATCTTCGGATGTGGCGGACTGAGAGATATAGACAAGATGTGAGAGAAGTGTGGTCAGTTACCCAGAAGTACATCCACAGCATTCATAGTGTGGGCGGTGGCCAAATACCATCCATCTGAGGATGACGGAGCTGATGCCTAAAATGCATGACTCGTGCATGAGTCCTTGTACAAAGCCTAGTGTATACTGACATGTAAGATGATGCCCGAGTGTCGATATCCAATTCCACGCATTGGATTCGCGATCTTCTTCAGAGCGTTGAACATACATTCCGCCTTACGTTTCGCCTTTCTCTACTTCCTCAGAACGAACGGAACAGTACAGGCCACTGCTCCGGAATCACCCCCAATACTACTGCCGACCTCATCAACGTGGGTTGCGGATCTAAGCTTCGTAATGCCACCTACTTGAAGCAACCGCTCTTCGCACTCTTTTCCACAATTGATCGCACGGTGCATAGCAAATCGCGGAACATTGTTAACAGTTGTACAAGTGTTACTAGCGATACACGTAGCATACTGCATGTCTTGACTTGTGCTGGGTATTCCATCATGTCCGAAATGAACTACGGCTCTCGCCACTTATTCGCGCCTTCGCATGTTCCGGCTCGTCATCAGCATCCGTGCAGAGTCTTTCCATCTCCACGGAATCCAAAGACGCATCGTCGTCCTCGACATTGCTATCATGTGTTCTCCGCCCCTCATCGGACTCCCCGGAATCAGAATGACCATCAAGATGCTCCTTGCTTTCGCTGTTTCCTGATGTGAATCTCAGGCTGGATATGTGCGAGGATGTCTGCTCGCTGTCCTCAGGTCCGATTTGAACGAAGGACATGAACTGCGGGTCAACTATGTCGTCTAGCTTGTACGTCATGTTGCGGAGTGTTAAGTGAAACCGCGATATGGCGATGGCCATGCCACTGCTGCCACGTCAGCAAAAGAGAGGAAACAAGCTTGTTAGAGGTACTCACGGATTGAGGAATATAGATGAGATGGAAAACATGGAACCCTGAGCATTTCAATGAGCGCAAGCTAGATTATCACACCATAGGATACTAAACACACCCAGCTCTGATTAAAGGCATATGCTACAGAATTTGCCGTGTGTCCTAACAGCATCCATCTAGGAATGACTTAGTGGGCGTCGGAAAGAGTGGCTCCGCGGTAATCCACACACAAAAGATGCACGGTACCTTGATCATGCAAAACCGAGCGTTAGAAGGCGTGCTAGGACACCATATGACACTCACCGTTGTGTAACAATAGTGCTGAAAATGGGGCTCGAATGTTGTGTTGTTTAGAGTCGCGCCTTACAGCATACGTCTTCACGAACGTGATCAGGAGGATGACGATATCTGACAATACAAACAAAACTCGAATGGCGATTTCCACTTGTAGCCTGTCAGATTCTACACATTCTGCTAGTAAACATTCAGTATGCTGACTCACGACTGTAACAGATCGAAGTCGACATGAGTTCAAAATGGCATCTCGTGCTGTCACGCGGCTCGCCGCTCACCTGTTATCCATAATATCCGAAACATGGCTTATGTCCAGACATGCAGTACCGATGTCTGGAATTGCCACAAGTTCGAAGTGGCGATTCGCGAAGTATCCATACTGATCATCAGCACAGCATGAGCACCGCATGTTGATAACGTACCCATAGAAAATAATTGTTTGCTCACCACACTCATTCCTACAGGAATTATACAAAGGGTGAACACCGCCCCTGTCATCCAGCGGTGATAGCCACTGATAGCATATGTTCTAATTGTGGAGAATACTGTATCGACCGGTGAACTTCGATCCTTGGCATAACACTCGAAAACTCACATGCCCACACTATGAGCAGAAGGGCATCCAGTGCTGGGCCGACAATATTTGAGGCCATGCATCTTTGCAAGGCCATTCTGTTCAGTATCAAATGATGCGAGGGTATATCATGCAGACCTCTGAGATATCAATAGAACTACATTTTAGGCGCTACTCAACGAATGGATGACTCACTGGTAGTGTGTTGAGGGGGAGTAGGGTGATGGGTAGATTCACCAACGCCCAGGTGAGCATAGCCCACCAGTTCACGCTAAATAAAACAGAGACGACATTCGGTGGAGCCCTCCAGAACAACTTTACAGCGGCTGGCGCTACAAACATACACTCGTACAAGATGAGAGCTGCGATGGATGTCAACACACTGAGCACCCTTTCAGTGCTGCCGCATTAATGTGACGCACCGGCGACTGCTGTAGTACTGTAATCCCTGTCTTGTCTGAAGTCACATGTATTGTAAGCCGAGATGCAAACTCGATGGGGCTACTAGTAGCACGCACTGCGACCGCAAGATATCGGTAATATCATCGACGGTGTAGTTCCCATACTGCGAGCCCATGCGGGAGTGCCAGCTTGAAAGCTCGGTGGAGCTGATGATCAACAGGGTAAAGAGTTGGTGTGGAGGGCAGTGGAGAGCGAGGACTTTGTGGCTCATGGAGCCGCCGGTCAGTGACAGATGCGAACAGCATTCAGCATGGTCCCGGTGACGCTCTGCCCCGGACTGCGCGCAGCGCTGCACCCTCGCGCCTTCTGGGTGCGCTCCCCAGATTATACCCATTTTGCATGAACATCTCGCTAAGATTCGATGTTACAATTGTCCAAAGCAGTCACCACGAAGCAACACAGTTGGCGCATCGAGAGGATATCAAGGGCGCCGTCGCCCTATGGCTGTGATAGTCCGGATCTAATCTAATCTGAGATGGCGAAGATCGGAAATACGAACATCGTTCATCAAGTTGTTGGAACCATCTGCTTCGTGATGCATGAACCTCGCTGTAGTAACCTATAGCAACGTCGCAGCATCAAATGCAGCCGGGCGCGAATGATGAGTACTTCATTCATCAGAACCTACGAAGGTCAGCAATGCTATTTTCAGTACATCTCCACGATGCCCATGTGTGAACGTGGACTCGCCGTCAATTTGCTGTTCATATCTGCCAAGTAGCACCTCGATTTATTCAGGGAATTAGGTTGCTAGTCCATACTTCGTGTCTCGTTGACGGACAGTGAACTCTTCGTAAATCTCAAATGCCTGCACGTTCTGGACTCTACACAGCTGGTGAGATAACGGGTATTCTGCGCTCAGAGTGAGTACTGGCCCATGCAACGGTCGCCTGTTTAGAGCTCACAGCATGTTCAAATCACGCGGACGCAAGGGTACTGTAACACGGCATCTTCTGGTAAGTCGCATACAACGGTTTATAAACACTAACGTCTCGCATACCATTCATGTGTTTGCTTTTATAGTTATGGTGCTCTACGAGTGCATTTTCTCATCGGCAGATACAGCAAGATTCTTCTGGGGCTCAAAGTCGAGTATCAGCTCAGCGTTATTCAACGTAAACTGGTGCACGGTGATCACCTGGGCGGTGGCGAATCTCACCATTGTCCATTTGCCTTCTGAGAATTTTCCGGTACGTTCAATACTTGCATATTGGTTAGTCTCTCAGACGAGCATCATCTTGCATGGTAGAGGTTAGTCTTAGTAGGTTTTGGAACAGGCCTGTTGTCACGACTGGGAACTGCACACAGGTGTACTGCTTTAAATGTTCTCAGCCCAGCACTAGACTCTGTTTTGCTAATTGTGTGGGCCTGTGAGTACTCAGAGCTAGGAAATGGCTGACGTATTCGCTACAGTATTTTCAGCGGCTCGCACGTACGCAATGAGTGGCCAAAACTGGTGGCTGGCTTCGACGATTTTTCCATTTGTACGACCGCTACAGGGATAAGCATGGTAAGCGGTCAGCCGTTTGCTATTACTCCATTATATAATATGTACTAACAGTGTCTCGATGTACAGTATGGGTTCTTTGCTCACCAACATTCCGATGCACTGTCCATTCCGATGATCGGCAACATGTGTCTGGATGCAAGCAGCCTCATGGACACCACAAATCTAGCGTATGTTCACTACGCGCCGCCGTCAGGAGCTCGTATACATTGGTGTTTTACAGATGTGAGTTAGTCCTGGGGCTAGTGACAGGATATGCGATACCGACGGGCGCCAAGTAGGAGTTGTTACCCGGGGGATCTTCATTTTGTCAGATGTTTTTGTCGTGCTCGTCACCTGCTTGAGAACGTATGCCATCAAGCGAAACGCCGAAGAGCTTAACACATTGTCCCCGTTTTCAGTACTTTTGCTCCAGAATGATATGTCAGCGCTTGTTCCGAGCGGCCCCCCCTCTGACATCGATTGGCTTCGCATGCCCTCAGGAATCATGCATCTCATGTATGTGACATTCTGTCTGTCGGATTCTTCAGTGTTGGCTCAGCACATATCAGATGGATATTACTCTTGCATGTTATCAATGCTCTAGCATTTGCATTGACAATAAATCAAGTACGTGACACATTGCAGAGATTCTGTCTACACTCATCAATACTCAGGTTCCATCCACGTTTATTGAGACCACGTTCTTGATTCCGTAAGCACCTCGCTACGTAGTTATACACTGGCTATGGCACTGACGTACGCGCAGTATGATGCCAATCTCGATTTCACGTTTTCACCTGGCACTCCACCGCCGGGTTGAATTGGAGCACACGGGAGATTACCATCCCATGTGCAATGAGACTGGTCCTTCCTACGAGTCCACTCTTAGGTTTGCATCCAGGGTCACCGACACCACCGGGAATCTCGAGCATCAAATTGATTAATTACAATTAAATGTGGAGAGGCTCAAATACATCATTAAATCGCACGGGATGTCGACCGGCTCTCTCTCACTTGTGCGCACAAACGCTGACAGAGCGTACGACTATATGTACGGTCCAAACACTGTGAATCTCTGTGGCTCTGCTCAAATCATACAACCTATAGTATTTCCATTCTCGCGTACAAACATGGCGGCGTGGGTCTTTATATAGTACATGCTTCTGAATCTAGTCGGATTGTACGTACATGCTCGCGCTTTATACACGACTCCTACAATGTCTCTCTCGATGCCTTAGTCTAGACATTCTTCCACGCTGTCGATGTTCTGAGAGGCGAACCTGATGCTCGAAAGCTGGGTGGAATCTCGCCCGCCATTCCGAGGGTCGATATCATATCCATCAACTAATACGCTGTCCAGGTCGTATACCATTCGGCGGAGAGCGAGATGGAAACGAGATATGGTGATGGAGACGACTCTGGTTGTGAAGTAAATTGTCAATGACGCACTGAAGTAAGTATCATTATACGTACGGGTTCAGGAAGATTGACGCGAAGTAAAAGGCGGGAGGCTGAACGGTCGGACCCGTCCAAGTGGAATATCAGCGATTTTTTCATCACCAGCTTCGAAGATGTGTGACATACCCAAGATTCACTCAGTACGTAGCACACAATATTGACAACATGGAAGCATAGCATTGCCCTATAATGGATGCATACATCCTGAGACAAATGCAAAATAATAATAGTAGGCCTGTTCTAGGACGTACACAAAATAACCAACGCCTGTGTTGGCAGTCAGATACCGGAGAACGGAGCATGGGCTTTATGCTCTCACCGTTGTGCCATAGTATCGTTGCGAAAGGTGCGCTGACGTGGCGTCTTTCAGCATCCCGTATAAGCGCATAAGTCTTGATGAAGGTGATAGCCAAAACGAAGATATCGGCTGCGATGAAGCAGAGCCGTATCCTAATGTCGACTGAGGAACAATGAGAGACAACCTCACTGTAGTCTAAAGGACGACATACAACTGAAAAGGCGAGAGAGATTAGCACAATTTGATTCTCATAGATTCGTCCCTTACTGACTTGATAGCCTTTGCTCCAGTAATATCCAGTGTCACAACGCAGACTGGGCCAAAAAATGAGAGAACTTTCTCTTGAATCTCTTCCTGCTTGAAGAATTGATACTATTCATGCGCCAGTGTCATACAATAGCCACTACGGAAAATGGATAAACTCACCATATTGATCGCAACAGGTGCCATACTCAACAAACCGACCACTATAGCCATCCACCAACTCCGACCACTGACAGCATATACCCGGATAGCCGAGAAACCTACAATAAAATGTAAATTAGAACATCAGAGTCACAGCACGCATACATACATGCCCACACGGTCATCAGGATAGTGTCAAGAACTGAATTGATGCTAGTCATAGTCATGCAGCTGTTGAGATCCATTAATGTCACAAGGGACCACGTCCAAACCGCCCACTCAAACAGAGGGACGACTTCTACCTCTGTAATGCCGTCAATACATGAAGACATAAGCACGTACATCGTCAATAGCTCACAGTTTGGGTCAAAATCGGGAAGAATGCAATCGTGAAATTCAAGGCCGCCCAGACAAGCAAGGTCCATCGGTTGAGATGGAATAAAATCGCCACGGGGCTAAGCTTTCGACGCCATATCAGATTAACCTCTCGTGGAAGAGTGCTTAAGTGGTCAAATATGACGAGAGCTGCACTCTCAACAAAGATTAGGCCGCCTATCGTACAGGATAGAGATCCACAACATACCGGAGGCGGCTGCCGTGCAACAGATCTTAATCCAGCTGAAGGCGACATGAGGCGTGCGACCAGATCGAAATGAGCTGTGAGGGCACTAACCTCGACTGCAGGATATCAATAACCTGGAGAATCGTCAAACTGCTATCCTGAGAGGACATCCAAGAAAGATCCCGAGAGGCCTGTGCGCGCCCTGGAGACGATGTAGGGGCTTCACAGAGGGAGAAATGGAGGTGGGAACTCCGTCGCCTGCGGCGCGGTCACCTGGCTGTGCTGTGGCGTCGTTGACACTTCTGAGATCCTCCACCTCTGGCCCAGCATGGAAGATATAGGTAGTATGCCCCACCGGGCTCGAACAGATGCTCGGTAATGGGCTGGATTGAGGGATGGGACGTAGGGAATCAAATATTCATCATGGTGGTCTGTGAGCGGGTCTCGTTCCCATCCCGGCATCCTCCCGTATCGGAGATCAAAGCCCTCCTCCGTGCGCATCCGAGACCAGCATCGGCACGATTTCCCGATCACAGAATTCGTGTGCAGACTTTGATGATATGCTGGCTGGCTTCACTTGCATGATCGTGGAGCTGTTACACTATTGCCTACCTAAGGAGTTGCTGGCTACATTAAAACACATGCCGGAGACCGAGAAATTTGTGTGCCTCTGTCGGTTTTCCTAGTTTATTCCTGCGAGACAGCATCTCAGCATCCATATATTGTTCATGTCTGTACGCGTCGAGTCAATATAGCTCCACTGCCACTTTGTTCTCCTTGGCTGCACCGAGAGATACCCCGCCCTGATATTCTTTGTCGCCGTTTGGCCGACTTCGACACAAGTCCCTCGCCCATTCGAGCACGGATTCCAGCAACCGTCTTCCTACACCTGTCCTCCGATGCCCCAGACGCACCGACATTCCACAGACCATAAATGCAGTCTCCAGATCCGTTGTGCGGTACAGCCGAACGACAGCGTTAGGTGCTGCGATTTGCGGTCGTGCCCGCCCGTTCTTCGTTGTTTATCCCAGTCAATGAAGTTGAATTCACGCACGTATAAAGAGGTCAAAAATTGCGAATCTATGCGTAGCGCGAAGGGGGGTAGCTTGCGGTAAGCTGATACGTGTGTGTCGGATACTGGGATGGGTATTATGAGAATATTGTCGTACAAGTCTGGCCAGGATCTTATGACCTGCTATGTCGTAGGAAGTGCATAGCCATAATACTATTCTTCACATGAAAGGCGGAGAATCATTACCTGATGCGGAGTGCGTACAGTGAAGGCGAGCCCGGACCAATTCCAACAACAGTTTCGTCTTCTCAGTTTCTATGCATTGCGCGTCTTCCTGAGCCACGCGCGATACCGAATTAAAATACAACACATTCGACTAGGCTACACAAGGCTGCTAGGCAAGCCTCTACTGGGAAAACAAACAACGGATAACGAAACAACGAGACAGCGAGTAATAACAGAGTGATAAGAATAGGGACCTTCCTCTGCAGCCAGTAGCATCCCCGGCAGTCCATATCGAAACGAAGAGAGTGAGGGCGGTAGTCACGACTAGCGTGAAGCGCAGGAGGCCGAGTGACGACGGGTTATTTTCAGAAGATGAGATATATCCCAGCTACGGCGGTGCTGAGGAGGACTCCAGGACCGGCAAACATACTGAAGGCGCTGTTGGTCTGTGACGGAGGGGATTCTGCGGCAGCAGAGGGTATCTGAGGAGATAAAGTTAGCGCTTTGTTACAAGTAGCGTGAGGGACATCACAGGTACTTACGCTGCTAGCGGAAGCCGAGGCGGCAGATGGGTCGACGTTGACGACGCCTGGGACGGCGACAGGCAAGGTCGGGGAAGCAGCGGATGATGCTACGGCAGAAGAAGGGATTTCCGCCATCACGAAGTGGAATGGGAGGAATTGGGGAGCAGCAGCAACTATAATAGGTGATCAGTATCTTTGCTGCTAGAAGATATGTGATGCATACCATAGACCGCGAGGTTAGCAATGAAGATGAACGCCACGGTGGCGGACAGGAAAATGCTGCGGAACAGGAACATCGCAGGAAATAGTGGAGGGAAGAGCAGAAAGGTTATTGGGGAAAGAAGTGACGAACGGCGACTGTGAAGTCTAAATAGTAATGACCGAGTAGAGTGTTGACTCTTTGAGCAACAACAGCGGATCGCACAATGCTGAGCGGGCTGCGGACAGTCGAAATACCATGACATCCTATATATCAGATACCTAGTATCTATTTTAGCACCAAGAAATAGACGTACCTTGTACTCTACTCAATCTGGAGACACGGTGGGGAGTGACAGCCATATCGCTCCGCGTCGGGTCCGCTGGGGAAATCGGTAGGTATAGCACACTAAGGTACGTCCAAATGTAGACATTCCCTTCAGATACGACTTATCAGCCCGGAAAAATGATAGATGTCACTGGCTCAGCAGGCGCGCTGGTCCTTGTATTTGAGTCGCCAAGTTGAGGGAGGATGGGAATGCGCTTGCCGCCGGCTGCCATGCAGATATACCTTCCAATTTGGGAACAACGCAGTCTGCACGTGATCGCAAACACTCGTCCCAATTAGGAGCTGACTTTGTCGTGCTGTCATTGGTGCCGCTCGTTCCAGAGCGGAAACGCAAACGGCTGGAATTCTCGTCGGATGTTGCTTATGCATCGCATGATATGTCATACTCATCGTCTCTGACGTGCACGTTTCAAGGTGTTCACCGATAGTGCCACTGATCGAAGTTAGAGTCCTACACAGTGGTCGGTGAGTTGCTCGTAAATGGATTATTTGCGGAACTCGAGTCTTTCCAGACTACGTGCATCACGAATCACTCTCTTATCGAAGGTGATCCATGTCACATTGCCTTAAATTATCCCTCTTTTCTTCCTTCATGTGTATCGTGACACATGCACAACATATCACAGACATCCCAACTGCGTCGCCATAGAACAGCGGATGCCAGTCTAATAGATAGCGGGGGTGAAACACGTCGGCTATCTTTCAACCTGCCATTTTGAAATATCTGTTTGATGTTGTCAAAGATAAGATCATGTCAGACTCCCGTATTTTCTTTGCGACAACAATTTGACAGGAAGTTTTAGTGCTATATAGCAGTAGCCGGAGGAAGACCGCCGACTTAATTGAGCCATAATAGCTAAGCATCAGCTCAGGCCAATAGCACTGACTAGGACAACAAGGACTTTACCTCGGCCGTTCAATTACGTAGTCAGGTGTGGATTGTTTGATGCACAATATACCTTTCTTCGACGTCCTCAGCCCAGAATAGTGCAAGACGCCCTACATCTATTCGGAGATCAGGAACGATTGCCCAGAATAGATCAAGCCGACAAGCCTTCGCTGCACAAGAAGTGTGCCGGTTACCTTGTCAGACTTCACGCAGTGAATGAGAAGAGCATCTGTTCGGCTTCGGACCCCCAAGTTGGCGCTGGATGCCTTGCTCTCCATTGAAACCGTAGTTTCTTCTGCTCTCGCAAACTGTCTGGCCATGTGTTATTATCGCCTTCCTAGAGTTCTTCGCATTTTCGTGAGTGAGGGGCACTCGCTGCAACACATGCCACAGCACTGTGCGCGCACGAATGTAAGCGTGACGCTTGCATGTATTTACTTCGATCTCAGCTGCTCTAGTATCTCTCCTATGGGCCAGTAGTTCGTTTAAAATACAGGTAAAGAACACCAACAAATGATGCACTTCGGCGTTATGATTCATCTTGAATCATCGTAACGCCTCCTTCGCTTGTCTCCTTTCCTTGTGAGGCGGTTCTATGAGTACGTCTCATGCTGCTCATTCTGATTGAAGTTTCGGTATCAGTGCGCAGATATATCATTCCTGTCCGAAGTCTGGAACGAGTATCCTAAATTTGGAAAGGCGCAGCGCCCACGTGGTTATCTCGTGCCGAACCAAAGCGTCCGCCAGGTTACTTTGTTCGAACCTGTTCCTACCCACTGAGTTCCAACTTCTGCTCGCTCCATCCTCACATCCGGAAGCTCGCTGTGCTATGGCCATTGCACGCATCGCGAACTTGCCCCCCGAGTTGACGGATAGAATTATCGATTTTCTTCATGATGACACCGAGGCCCTGAAGAGCTGCAGTACAGTTTGTCATTTCTGGACACCATCTACCCGATACCACCTGTTCAGAGTGGTCATTCTCCGGTACAGTCATTGGAGCCGATTTGATCGCATGTTAAAATCTTCACCTCATCTCGGCTTCTATGTGCAATGTTTGACGGTTGTCCCAGCTCATCCACAACACATCGCCCTGTTCTCTTCCATTGCACCAGGCCTCGGATCCGTCAAGGAACTCTACATTACGTCGCATGGTATCCGACTCGATGCCTCCGCCTTAGCTGCGATTGGATCTGTCACAACACTATGCCTCGACGCCTATCAGGTTTTCCACGGGTTCACGGATTTTGCGGAATTTCTTTCCATCTTCCCAAACCTCGAAGAGCTTGTATTGAGGAACTCTCGCAGTACTTTTGGGACGGTAACTCGAGAAGATACAGCTACCCTGGCCTGCGCATTGTCGGCGATGCCACTGCGGAAGTTGGCCTTCGTCCAGTTCTGCGACGTAATCGTGGAATGCTTGCAGATGAAGCCACTACCTACGCTGCAATGCGTCATCTTTGCTCCTTCGTGTACCAAACATTGGTCCTCGTTCCACTCCTTACTCTCGGCAGTTTCAATATCTCTGAGAGATCTCACGATTGTCCTCAATGACGAGGAGACATATACCGGTAAGTTCTGCATCTCCACTGGGCTTATTGTTCTAACTACCTCCGGAATAGATATGGCACTCAGCATCAAGGCCTTGGAGTCATGCAACATGCTGGAACGTTTTGACGTTTCAGTCAGCATCCTTACACTTACCCTACTCGATAGCATCACAGCTGCGTTGCAGCCGGCGCACCTCAAGCAGCTCCACTACACGTGGAATTTCGTTGACAGGACCAGTTCGTCCAGTATCAACAGAGTCATCCATAGTGTGGAGTCGCTGGTGATCCTCCTGAAGGAGCATCGGTATCACGCGTTGAGCGCGATTTCTTTCAACTTCGAGACAGATCTTGACGCCCTGGATTGTCTCGAAATTGAGGGCAGAATCATGGCAGCTTCCGCAGATTTGCTCCAGCGTAAGATCTTGAGGATACACTGTGAGAGTGTTATATTGTGACACCACTATCGTATGCTGACCGCTTGGCTCTAAGGGGCGTATAATCTCTCGTCATGGTAGTGTACAGAGGAGTCGTTCGGCATTTATGCATCTTTACTTATCGCAGTCGGGATAATCCCATATCGTTTGGTCGCGATACACCGCATGGCTCACGGCACATGCGAGCCACTCTAAATTAGTGAACGAACAGTAATCGCATGAACGGCTGCGATGATCATACGCTGGTGTATTGCTTGAAAAACATCTAGTTTCAAATTCTCCTTGTCCATTCCGAACAGACCACGTGCAACCTGTCATCTGGGAAGTGCAACCCGAGATCAGCATGGTCGGCCGGACAACCACGCCGCGCCGCAAAGATACTCCGACGCCTTGGAGAAGCTGCCACTCCCAGCACTAAGCTTATCGTTGTGGATAGTTGTGGACGCTGTGGTTAGATACCCCTGCGCCACGGACGGCAAGTTCGGACACATTGTCGGTGCGGATCAGCCGGATGCTCCTGCTCCCCTCCTCGCCAATTATGGCATTGCCAGCAGTCTCGAGTCTCATATAGACCATTAGGCGTGTCTTAGGCTTCTTCACACGTCTCTCAGAACTCACGTGTTTGCAGATGATGATATCCCTTATGCACTTGAAAGGACTCTGTGCCAATTTGATGACCTTTTTCGCTCCGTTGGTTGGAAATCGGGAGTGTCTCTCGCTCATAGGGAGGCCTGATGTATCGCCTAGTCGCTCCGCCTATCTGATGTATATTAAACGAAATTACTGAGTTGGTGGGGGCAGGGACTCGGTGATGACTCAGAATGTACATTTCTCAACAAGTGCACATTTGCCTTTTTCCCGAAGACTAATACACACGCACTTAGATAGCTGGTGACACATGGGACGTCAACCAAGCAAATTGTCAGTATGTCTTTAGGACATACCGTACGTCATAGATAACCCTGGAACGTAAATCCGAGAGACCAGCCGAGATAACCACGTTTAGTCTGACTCGAACACGTCGCTCTCTGCATCTTGCTCTGCGGTAGACGTGCGCACTGGCCCTACATTTGCCTGCGCAGCTTCCAGGAACAGTTTCTAAAGATCATGGTTGTAACCGATGCGGCAGAGCGAGACCTTAACGGCAACGAGCTCCCCGGATTCATACATGGACTTGACATGCGCTTTGCTACGTCCGGTCCCACCCGACATTGCGATGACTCTCGCGCGAAGCTGTTCGCAAACATATCATACGATGTATCTATGAGCACTGAAGTTCGGTAAGGGTCTATCGCGGTTACTTACCGTGGCTGGCAGCGCAGCAAAGTCTTCCGCAGACAGCGCACCGGTCTCTGCCAGAGTGCTACTGTGTGTTCCCAAGTAGCACCAACCCAGACTTGTGGTCCCCACGAGCTCCACTTTCGGCTGGAGCAACTTCTTGTTGCTATTTGACGTCCAGACTCTCTTTTTCGTGACATGACGAGTCGGCTTGTAGGCAGTGGCAGATTGAGGGAAATCCTCCCAGATGTACTCATTCCTCGCAATGACGAATTCGACCCGTCGTTTGCTACTATGATGTTTCAAAGAGAGTCAGATGTTTATACGGTACAGCTCAGGTGATTATCGGAGTACATACAACGAGAACCAGGACAGTCGCACTGCCTTTAGAATTTTGTCCGGATGTGACCCAGGATTGTTCAAAAATGGTACGATGCGGCAGGCATCTGGGACCTTACAGGTTGAATTCCGCATGAGTTACTATTCTACACGCTTGTCCAAAAACATAGCACTCGCCTCATTGATAGGACGAGCACCTCTCAGTCGCGCATTTTCTATCGTGAGTCCCCGAATTTTGGCCTGAGACATTCACTCAGCCCTATCTCAAAGAAGAAAAGTTATGAAACCAGCCACCCTTCGTCTCTCCCACCTGTTGTCGGAGTCTTGTGATGTTGTACTGTTGGCTGTCGGACACGTCTTGCACGTTTCCATTGATGCGCAGAACGATATCTTGTACGTTGAGCGGTATGACGAAAGTGATCGAAGAAATCGTCTGAGGATGGGGAAAGTGTCAGAGATTTGGAGCGAGTCGTACGAGATAATCTCGTCACCTCATCAGAGAGTCCTCCAGAACTAGTCTGTTCGCTCTGTGTCAGTCAAGGATGCAGATTGTCAATACCCCTCAAATGGACGCCCCTCTTCCTTGGTTAAGTGCTGTGGCAACGCTGCATTCCCAGCGCGTTCCTCAGCGGATATGTCGGCCGACTACTTGCTAGTGTCTCCGCTGAGCTTGAGAACCACCTGCCGCACGTTCTCCGGGACATCTAAAGCCTGCGAACAGTTCATCTCAGGGAGAGAAGGGATGATGAACAGAAGCAGATCGCTGCCCGAGGGTGAGCACTGGTGCGGCGCTTCTCCGAGGGCCGCGTATGTCTTCCACAATTTGCCGGACTTAGCGCTTCGCTTCGCGCTGTGCCACGATCGTGTTTGATCGCAGTCCGATCATTTCTTGATCGCATATTTGAACACACGGAGCTGAGTCTTGAGAACCATGTGACATTCGCATTGCACTGAAGAGTCCGCAGAAGAACAAAGAATCGAAGTCTTCTCGTATTGACCGCTCTGTATCATATACAAAGCAGCGCATCGGCTAGCCAGTTCTTACACTGCGGTGATTATGCGAATGCAATGGTATCCGCCTGGAAATAGCATGGTACCTGCCATCCTGCGAATTGCCATTCGTAAGCTCAACAAGTTGAACTCCTACTCATCTGAGACCACTTTCTCCTTCGCCTTGCAGGCTCATCTCTGCGGAAAGGGTTTCCACGGGCCAGCGTCGCTCATCGAACAGCCACCGCGACATTCGCATCTACCTTCCAGTTCCTTAGAAAGACCTTCTGCGGGTATTTATGCGAGAAGCTTGTCCTTGTACTCACTATCGAGTATATCGATCTTATTGACTGCATCCACGCCGAGCCACGGCTTGATAAACGCCCAGACAGTTGAGAATGCCCACGGTGAGTTGATGATGTAGAACTTGCCTGTGCATCCCGGATAGCGATCCCGCATGATCGAGATAGCGGTTATCACGTAGTCCTTCACGCGATAGAATTGCGCAAACGAGATGTTTTGAAAAAGTTGAAGATGGTGCACGATGTCTCAACTAGGTGCCCGACTGCGCAGAACAAGTAGGTAGTCGCTCGGTGATGAACTTCTCGTATTCATACCATGGGTTGCTGTAGTTGCCGTTCCCCCATCGTGGCCACGCAGAGCGCCTTGGCAACCAGCTTGACTAAGCGCTCGATGATCCAGAGCTGTCCTGTAAAAGCGCCGGTCTGGTCAGCAGCTAGCCGCACCAAAGCATACGAGAGAGACACATGTATCAATTTCTTTCTATAATTAAAAATCAAAATTGCTTGTGACGGCTAATTGAATGAGGTATTTGAGCAGCGTAAAAGGTTCGATAATCCCGTCCATACCATTATCCATTCGACGGAATGACATCGAACCGCGGTGATCACATTCTCAGTGCTCACGTAGTACATAACATGGCATGACAGGTCATCGAGACCAACAAGCCTCCTCCTACATCGGAAAACCAGTCAGCAAAAGCGCTGTCAACGAGCAATATGAGCCGTGTTTTGTTCTGCACAATTTGGCACTGGAGAGTCACATCGAACGCGATTAGGATATTACACGTGGATTCACCGTGGCATAAGCACAGCAGTCGTGCGGAGTCAAATGTTGATTTTGATTTACTGAGATAATCCTTCGCGGGCGGGGAAAAGATACGGCTCTGTTGCTTGCACGTATATATCCCCCTTACAAACGTGCATGACCACCATGACACTGCATTTCACCGCGAAAGACATGATATAGTGAGGAAGCAGCTGAATCTAATGACATAAGCCAAAACTGTCTTATCCTATCGCTCGGTTGCAACCACCACCTTATTCCCACTCTGTCTCGTCGTCATCTGCCTCCTGATCTGCAGTAGAAGTGTACCCTGGCCCTACATTTGCTTGTCCAATCTCCACCAACAATCTCTGGAAAGCATCGTTGTAGCCAACACGGCGGAGCGAGATCTTCATGGCCAGAAACTCTCCGGATTCATACATAGATTGCACTTGTGGTGTGCGGGCTGCGCGTCCTCCAGCCAGTGCAATCACTCTGTTGCGAAGCTGTTTGCGAACAGATTACTTTCAGTACCGAAGAATTAGATCGATTCCGCAATGACAACCCCACCGTGAGTGGCAGCGCAGCGAACTCTGTTGCAGATATCGTCCCAGTCTCCGATATCAGAGATCCAGCGTATGTCCCCAGATAGCACCAGCCAAAATTCGTAGTGGCTACAATCTCCACTTGTGGCTGGAGCAGCTTTTTGTTGCCGCTTGGCACGAAATTTCCTTTCTTTGTCACACGGCAAGTCGGCTTATAGACAGTGCCTGATTGAAAGAAGTCTTCCCAAACGAACTCATTCTTAGCAAGCACCGATTGGATAATTCTCTTGCCCCTGAAATTTGGTCAAATAGAACGTGATGTTACAGATCAATTCAGTCTACAATGAACAATGGAATACGTACAATGTACGCCGGACTGCTTTCAGAATCTCATGCGGTGCTTTTCCAGTGTCAATCGAGAACGGCACAAGGTCACTGACGCCCGGGACCTGAAAGGTAGGATTTTTATCTCATGCATTTGCCCGGGACACGGCACCCACCTCGTTGACAGACCGAACACCTCCCAATCGGACGATTTCCGCCGTGAGTTCTCGGATTTTGGCCTGGATATTTACTGAATCCTGTTCGAAACGCAATAATGTACAGGCTCCGCTCGCCTCTGCGTCTGCGACAAGCTTGGCGACTTCGGACTGGTCGTTACCGGAGATATTCAAGACAATAGTTTGCACATTGGATGGTATATTGAAAGTGACCGGAGGCATCATTCAAGGACAAGTATGAGTGCGTACCGCGGACTAATGCAATTCTTAGAACTTGGCGCGAATATTACCTGCGTGCAGGCTCATGTAATCGGATCTCTGGGGACGGTACTGAGCTGCGGTCTGCTAACATCGTTTGCAAAAGGGATTATCATTATTCGGTGTCGCAACCGTCGATCGTTGGCCCGCATATAGACGTTATAATTTTATAAAATCGTTGGCCCGTGATCACATCTTCCTATCCCATTCGCGTGCTGGGTTCACGATTGTGAGCTTTTGGATCGTACATCGTAGTGGAAACTGTTTGACTCCGTCACTCGAAGTCTGAGGTTGGCACAAATATTGCAGCGGAGACTATCGACATGCAGCGCTACCTATATGAGATATGCGCAAGACAACAAGACATCCAAAAATATATACATGCGTACAGTACACTGGAGTGTGGCAAAACGGTCTAGTTGAAGGTGTGAGTGGCGGGGATCGGCTCGAGAGGGGTATGATGAATGTTCAGCATGACAGCAAAGGATCGATGAAAGCAAATGACTAAGAATGAAGTAGAGCTGAGGTTACATATCGCAGAAGTTATCCACAGTTAGTGGCCATCTACGCTATCCCCTTCTATGGCCAGAGCCATCCGCATGACTCTGAGGGCCGCCAGATGGAAGGGAAGTGCAGGATCAGGCAGCTTCCAGCGCAGACGTGTCAGGACAGCCAGATCGTGGAAATTAAGCATGATATCATGAAGGTCGTCCACATCTTGCTGTTGTCTGGAGCTGGTGGCACTTGTCTTCTTGCGAGATGACTTCATGGAGCTGGCAGCGTGCAACTGTGCCAACTGCACCATGCCGATAGAAGTGAAGTCGGTCCCGGCAGAGACGTACACGAGGGCGCTTCTTTTCAACGCACATATGCTAGGGATTCGCTGAGTCACTGGTTCCTCGTCTTCAGTGTCCGGTACGGTCGGGATGTCGTCGCAGCCTACAACTGATTGTGCATCTTGATACGAACCGAAGCTCGGCACGCATGTACGGGCTATGACCGGCGATAAAGCATACATGGAGGAAGAGACCTCCAGGAAGACCGCATTGGACGGCACTCGTGAAGGGCGGATGGGTGAATGTGAAGTGACCGGGGATCGCTGCCGTTTAGCGATAGAGTTGTCGCTCGCATCAAGCGCCACAAATATCCATGGGTTATCTATATCAACTGATAGTAACGTCGCATGTATAGGTGGGATATCCGAGGAAGTCGCGACGGCGGTATCGAGGTGAGTCACCCATGCTGCAAATAATGTGTCAGATCATCTACGAGACGCGATATGCGCAGCTCTCACCTTGCAGCTCTGAATCACCGATGGCGCCCAGCTTCGAGACCACCATACGCCATTCAACACTGGCGCGTCGTGCAAATGCGTATACAAAGTTCCATACGTGGTTGACTATGAAACCATCCACGCCCTCACTTGGCAGCAACCACGCGGTTACCTCGTGTGCTTCGCCCCGCTCGTCCACACAAGCGGATAGTAACCACCTACTGTCAGGTGTGATATGATACCCTACATGTAGCAATGTATGTCGGTCGAGCACATCAAGGGTGGTCGGATGCGCCTCTAGCAGGAACGATGTACGAGCGGGCCGTCGATGCCATCGATCCAGGTCTGAATGTGTAGAGGGCAGTGCTCGTGCTAGTGTGACTGCCGGGGCGTGGAAGTAGGCTTTCGTAGGAGCACTATGCACGAAGAGCTTGCGCGACATAGCGCGTTCCACAGGTTGCAGGATACGGTCGTATACACTGTCGACGAACGATTCTAGTCCAGTATGTGTGGCTCGAGGATCGTGAAGAACACCGCTGGCCAAGGCCTCAGGCACGAAGTGGAACAGAAGATGTGCGTCGGGGTAGGCTTTGGACACGCGCTTGATGGCAGAAAAGAGTTGACGGAGGACCTGGGAGGTTAGAGAAGTGATAGATGCAGGTGCTAGGATGTAGAACACTACGGCAGACTGCCATTGTGATGGGTTCAATTCCTCGACAAGGCTCACTGCAGAATTGAAGATTGATGTCAAGTGACGCTCCTGCCGTTGTGTGATGGACTTACCCATGGTTTTACGCAACGACTCATGCTGAACCGGAAGCAAGCCGGGTTGTGAGCCTTTCGACGAGGCTCCGAGCGAATGCGTTCCGTAGCCCTTTGCCTACCCATCTATCAGCTGGTGTTAATCAATGCAAACAACTGTGACGTACCAAATATGCCGAAGAAACCCTTTCCATCCATTGGGACAGTACTTCTTCTCGCTCTTGCGTTGGATTCTCGAACAACAGATAGGCAACGAGATCCTTCCTACCTGCTCGAGGTCCAAGACCGAGCTTCTCCCAGAAACGCAGTGCGGTCGGCAGGACATGAACAATGGCGTCCGACTTGCCCAACGCCAACATAGGGGGTTCCAGCGCTTCCAACGGGTTTGATGACCCACCCTCTCCGTCCGCGGACTCCTTCGCACTTGGGCCATACAGCGAGTGAAGCGCCACGGGCGTCTCGGCTGGCTCGACCGTCGCCAGAAGGTCAGCGACCAGCTTCACGTCAGTCTGCCATACCTTTGTGGGTGGGGTTCCCGGGACGAGCGAATTGATCGCATTGGCCCTCCAAGCCTCTGCCCACGCCACGTTCTCGACCACTTCTCGCACTAGGATCTGCGCAGCCGCTTCCAGGGACTTGGACTTCTCTGACGCTGCACCGAGGACTGCGGCGGGCGATACAGGTGTAGGCACAGAGGTGGCAGTCGCACTCGCAGGCGGGTTGCTCACTGCAGCACCCGGAGGGCGCAGCGGGGTGCTCAGCGGTAGCAAGTGGCCGTGGTGGAAGTATGTCTGCAGCAGTGTAGGGCCAAGCGGAAGATATGCGGGGGAAGGTGTTGACGGACGAGGGACCGCTATCTCGTCTTCTTCAACCCACGGCTCCTCTTCTTCGGATTCGGCCTCGGATTTGCTGTCTTCCCCAAGGGCCGATGGAGGACTGCTTGCCCATTCTTCATACTCGTGCTGCCAGGAGGACGGTGTGCGCACAGTACGAGGACCCTGGGCACCGCCCTTGCGCTTGACACCGATCAGCTTGCGCACCATACCGAAACGTGGATCCGTCGCGGCACTATAGCGCAAGAACCACCCTTCCGTTCGAGCCGGAGATGATGATGGCAAGAATGTCTCCGCACGATCTTCCTCGTCTGCAGGGCTAGGCAGTGCAAACTTCCCGATAGCATATTTCCCATCGGCGAGCTTATGACTGGACGCGAAAGGGATCGGGTCGAAGATACCAAAACCAGCACGAGGCTCAGTAGCCTTATGGTTCACGGTGGACTCAAACGTATCTGCAAGTTGTACGCCCGGCGTGGCAGGTGCGGAATGCGATGATGGTGTGCGCCCTGGAGAAGGCGGGAGTAAATCGGGCGGCGGTGGGATGCCGTCGCTGAAGGGAATATCAAGAACATGGGGAGTGAATCCTTCGGCTATCGAGGTCGACGTCCACGGTGAAGAGTGAGACACTCCTGCGGAAGGTGGTCCTGGTCCTGAGACGCTGATACCGTCTCCTGTAACCAGAGGGGGTAGGCTCAGCGATGCAGCTGTGCCTATACCAAGAGTTGTGCTCATGTTGACCGGCTGTACCTGTGCGAGCGGTGGAGGAGCAGCAGCACGTGAGGGAGCGGTAGGACCGTCGAAGAAGTTGAAATCATCATCGGTGAACACGTTAAAGTCGTCCTCGACGCTAAAGCCGCTAGCCATGCCCCCAGCATCCCGACCAGAACCCATCGAGTCGATGCCCATGTCAAACCCCATGTCGTAGTCCATATTCATGTCCATGAAATTGCCTGAAGATGGAATCCATGACGATTCCATTGTGTATGGGTCGACGACGAATGGGGCTGACTGCGAATTGGAAACAGGGAACGACAACTCTGACTCCTGTGGGGGTTCAAAGGCGTCAATAGTGTCCATAGGGACATCTTCGGAGATCGGATCCTCTGGAACAACGTCAGAAGGCGGCAAATCGAGAGTATCGTCCGGAGGAGAAAAAAGTGACTCAGTGGCGTCCTGAGGTGGCGAAGGGGGTAAATGAACTTCGGCAACATCCTCCGCCGCCTGCTGAGGTAGCAGTAGGGGCGGTGACTGAGATCGTTTTGCCACGACGTCGTCGACAGCTGTGCGGACCGGCTCGAGGTTAGGTCGGCCGACGGTTTCGTACGCCAATCCCGGGGGTGCGACGCTCTGTAGATTGGAAACATTCGTAGTCACCACGCTAGAACGGGCTGCTGTCGCAGCATCTCGTCCTTCGCGCTCTCTCTTCAGCCGCTCCCGCTCGCGTTCCCGCTCCTTCGCGACCACATCGACGTATCCACTAACTTTCCCGGCAACCCTATGGATGTCCCGCGTGTACGGCTGAGTCAACAGCGACATCGAGCGGAACGCGCGCAATGAGTCTGATGTTGGCGACGAAGTGAGGGCGCGGATGCGCCGTCCAATCGCACAAGGCAGGCGGTTGCGCTGAGGAGTCTGCGGTTCGGGCTGTGCTGGTGATGTCGAAGAAGCCGCCGCGCCGCCGGATAACGCGATCCCAGAGCTTATGCTCGTGAGCGTGGAGGGTACAGCGGGGGCGGGCGGCGGTGGAGAGGCTTGCAGCTGCGAGGGCAACTCCGGTATGTACGAAAGTGAGGCTCTCGCGTGAGGGGAGGACGAGGTGGGATGATAGGCGGCGCATAGGCGTGCAGGCCAGATGAGAGGGATACCCTTGTCTTCACCTTGCTTGTTCTGCACTGCCAGCCAAGCGATGATATAAGTGGGGGAACTAGCGTGACGACCGGATCTGGCGTGATCAGACTTGGCTTGTGGTTCGAAGGGCGAGCAAGGCCGTTTCCAGCCCCCAGCTCCCCATCCAATGAGAGCTTCCTCGAATTGCGCGGTGAGCGCTGTAGAAGGGCCAGAATATGTACTGAGGTAGTACGCAGGTGTACCATGAGGCAACAGAGCAATGGGAGTGCCGGACGGAAGAGGAAGCATGGTGCACAAAGGAAGATAGTATGAAGGCCGGAGGACGGGATGGACGATGATCCGGGCAGACGACGGGGATGTTTGAGACAGGTGAAGTTGCATATGGCAATAGATGAGAGGACGACTTCGCGCATGATGTTCCCACCCCGCGCCCCATTCGGAGGAAGCAGGGGTTGACGAGAGAAGGAAACCGCCCTTCAATCGTACAGCAGACCTACCACCCGCCCTGGTATTGGATCTCTCGCAGACATCATCTACGAGTCTGTCGCGCACGGCCTGCAGGAAATGAAAGAGAGGAAGTCGAAGTGGTTTACGAGGTAGGAGCGGCGTCGAAGATGATGCAGCGACAGGCTCAGCAGTGACAGTGTCTGAGCAGTGG
Source organism: Obba rivulosa (assembly GCA_001687445.1). Taxonomy (NCBI): domain Eukaryota; kingdom Fungi; phylum Basidiomycota; class Agaricomycetes; order Polyporales; family Gelatoporiaceae; genus Obba; species Obba rivulosa. The sequence continues at coordinate 70,066 of KV722477.1, forward strand.
GAACAGGGGGAAGGCAGTTCCGAGCACGCAACTGAGCAAGGATAGATTGAGGACGGCGTGAAGAATGATGTCTCTGGCGCTGTGAACATAGAACAGATGTGAGCATATGTACTCTGCGGCTCAGCTTGCAAAAGGTCTTAAGGAGAAGCCACGTCTAAGCGTGGGAACGTTGAATGCACCTGGAAGATAGACTCCCATAACGCGATATACACAGTCAACGCCTACTTCCCGGAATGCCAAGGATATATAGCAACATGGGGAACCCACGCCTTCGCGATGAGTGTCGTTCGTAAGGGAGCCACAAGCCAATCCTCCTTATTCAGATGAAAATGTTGTTGCGTCTCTCTTGCCTGGGCAGGCGGGCTGAAAAGCAATATGCACTCACATGTAAGGCCTTCGGGTTGTAACCCTTCCAATTTGGCCTGGCCCTCCGAAACGCCAGCTGTGGAACCGAAGGCGTAGACATATAGGGAAGACTTGTCCTTGGTGACATGGACGCTTGGTAAGAGACTGTCTAGTATATTGCGCTTCGCATTCAGCTGCAGTATTCTCCTGCGCGCTGATTCGATAAGACCCAGGTGCTCCGATGGATCTGCCGATGGTCCAACGGTGTAGACAGAATAGATGATAAGCGGGTCCTCTGGAAGGTTTATGACCGAGGCCAGTACAGGCGAGGCTAGAGAAATCTGCGGTGGCAGTTGAGAAAGCACAGAAGTCCCGGTGTTGTCTTGTGGTGCTGAATGCGGTTTGCTCGTCATAGATGCAAAGACATTCGACGGGCTGCAACGAGGCTCGGAAGTGGCAGACACAGCCTGATCGGACGTAAGTCTCCCGGTAGATAGAAAGTGTCGGACTTGTGTGCGCTCGCGCGATTATTTACGCACAGTCAGGGGCGTGAAGACCTTCGACGATGTAAGGGCGAACATGGGGCAGGGTGCAGGAGAACGTGCAAGACGACAGCAGGGTCGAGTGCGCGATGGCGCAAGGAGCGGCCCGCGGTGCGACCGGCTAGTGCGAATTCCGCGCAGTAAAAGGCTGAATGGTTCATTGGGGATCACACATCGTCCAGGCACATTCGGAAGAGCAGACATGTATTCCCTTTCACCCTGCCTTGCTGCTTCAACAACACTCCCCATCCCAAGAAACATCGCGAAGCATATTGCGACAATATTTTTGTGCGCTATGCTTGTAACGCCGGGCTGTTTGAACCCCGCGACTTCCCGTACTCGGCACACAGGGCGTGCTATTCAGACTCCGACAGTTTGCTAAGCTATATTGGTACGACAACTGCAAAATTTGATGTGACAGGAGTGGTGGCCACCGCGCGCGGCCTGCGTTTCTCATTTCGCTCGTCTTGTTTCCATCAAAAATGCAGCCTGCATCCCGCCCTGCGTCCACATCGACCCGCCCAACCTCCTCGCCGAGCTCAAGACCGCCCCCTGTGCAAGTAAATACCCAGACCAAGGTGTTCGATACCGCCCATGGCCGCCTGCTGTGCATTGCCGACATTCGTGGCCGCCTTTCTGCACTGAATGACCTGGCGCGGGAGGTGAATGCCGCTGCCATCATCCACACCGGAGACTTTGGTTTCTTTGGTGCGTGTGCCTGTTCTTTACGCGCGGGTGGGCTCTTACCGTGTGCGATCGCTCCCGTTACATACAGAGGCATCGAGTCTCGACAGGATCAATGACCGGACGCTACGGCACCTCACGATGTACTCGCCGCTGATTCCTACCGCGCAGCGCAACCACCTCCTGTCCCCAGAGAACCCTGCGTCAGTGATCCGCTCGACAGTCACCATCTCCCTGCTGTCCGAGTTCCCGCTTCTGCTGTCTGGGCAGATCAAGCTGCAGGTACCGGTGTACACCGTATGGGGCGCGTGCGAGGATGTGCTGGTGCTCGAGAAGTTCAGGGCGGGGACGTACGACGTGCCAAACCTGCATGTGCTGGACGAGGCAACGACGCGCTGTCTGGACATCGGTGGCGTGAAGCTGCGGCTGCTCGGGCTGGGCGGCGCGCTTGTCCCGCACAAGATGTTCGACAACGGGGACGGCAGTGCGACGATTGCCGGTGGGCAGGGCACGATGTGGACGACTGCCCTCCAGATCGGCGAGCTCGTCGACACGGCCCAGCGCGTGTTTGACGCGAGCGAGACGCGTATGCTCATCACGCACGCCAGCCCCGGGCGCGAGGGCATCATCAACCAGCTCGGTCTCGTGCTCAAGGCCGATCTCACTGTCTCGGCTGGGCTCCACTTCCGCTATGCTTCCTCATACAACGAGTTCAGCGTGCAGGCAGACTACGAGGGCCTACGTCACAAACTCCTGGTCGGTAAGGAGTCCTTTGACAAGGTCTGGGAGAACGTGAAGTCGCAGGTCGATGCGGTCATTGACGAGCACCAGCGTGTACTCCTGGACAAGGCACTCTCTGTCATTGAGCGCGTCCCCCCCGCGGCACAACAGGCTGGTCCCAACGGCCAAGTTCTGATGGAGGAGCCTGCATGGAAAAACTGCTGGAACTGGAACCTGTGCGACGCGGCGTACGGCTCGCTTGTGCTGGACATCAAAGATGGCCGGGTAAGCGCAGAGCTGAAGAGTCAAGGTGCGTGTGCTCATTATTTGCTTTCTCAACATCCTCACGTGTTCGCTAGGGTTCAACTACGCTTACCGTCGCACCGTGACGCCCTCCACAGTCACAGCCACCCCCAGCTCTGCCGCCACCGGCCTCCCCGCACAGGTATCTGGCCCGAACACCGGCTCCGGCGCAGCCGCGACGCCGAAAGGCTTGACACCAATCGCGGCCGACAAGCCGCTGCCGCCGCACCTGACGCCGACCGGGCCGAAGTCAAAACCGTCCAGTCCGCCGCCGTCCGGCTCGGGCCGCGAGACGCCGCGGGACGCGAGGCCGGGCGCGAACGGCACGCTGAGCCCGGCTGGGGCGGCGGACAAGGCCGAGCGCGAGCGCGCGAAGCGGGAACGCAAGAAGGAGCGCAAGCAGCAGGAGCGAGCGGAGCGTGAGGCGGCGGCGGCGCGGGAGCGCGAAGCGGGCGGGAGCGCGCCGGTGTCGCCTGCGCTTGGCGAGGGCGCCGCGAGCCCTGCACAGCCGAAGTCAGGCAAGACGTCGCCGGAGATGCAGCCGCAGACCGGCCATGGCGAGGGGAGGCAGGACGAGGGGGTGCTCTCGCCTGCGACGGAGAGCACGGGCACGAGGACGCCGACAAGCAGACGGCCGCCTCGCAACCCATGGACGATCTTCATGCGCATGTCGGTCCCTGCCAACGAGGAGGAGGTGCGGGAGTTTTATGAGGAGGCGAAAGCCGGGGTGAGTTTCTTCATATTCTCGTATCTTTGAAGAAGGCGCTCATGAGAATCCAGATCACACGCGTGAATTACCCGATGAACTTCGCCGGCCGCCAACAGAAGATGTGCTATGTCGAGTTTGGCGACGAGGAGGCCATGAAGGCAGGGCTAGCGAGGCAGGGCGAGGTGCGTCCTATTCGTCATCTGAACGTAAACTTCTCTGATATGCTTCACTTGAGCAGAAGCTGAAGGACGTGGTGCCGGAGCTGAAGCAGGCGACAGACAAGGAGTCTCGCACCGCTGAAAACGGGGGGCCCCAGCGTGGATTCGGGGGGCGTGGACGAGGCGGGCGCGGCGGCTTCGCTGCGCGTGGATTTGCTGCTGCGGGTTTGACAAAGGGACCTCACGAGCGGAGGGCAAACGGCGATGCTCCTCCACCGTCGTCGGAGGGCCCGAAGCCGTCCGAGGGATGGTGAACCGCTGAGGGCTGGCTGGGGCAGTAGTGCGGGTATGCAGTTGAGCTTATGAGGAAACTGACTCTGCGAGACCGCCTTCCTTTGCTTTGCGTTTGTGATGAATGCGCTATGATATCGATCTTCGGTTATGCCGATGGATTGCCCAGGTACCTATGGTCGTAGTAATACTAGACCCCGCGCTTGTGCAGTTGTTTCATATTTTTTTCCCGCTTCACATATCAATCCCACATTCTTCGCGGTTGCCAATGCTATGTGCTGCCTTCGTTGCTTCACTGTACTTTTTGTGAAGGCTATTTACATCTGGGCTGTGTCGTAATCGAGGTACAGATTGTAATGATACCCGTTGGACCACGTTTGAACGAGGAGGGGTCTGAAGTAGGCTCGATATCCTCTCGATGTCCCCGCCTCGATGTCCTCTTGATATCCTCTCGATGTCCCCGCCTCGATGTCCCCTCGATATCCTCGCCTCGATGTCCTTGACTTCGGCAAATCATTCGGAACGGATGCGGATGCTATCGTCCATGTGATTACCCCGCATGCTTGGGCGTCTATGTGCCCCAGCCCGGTCGAAAGCCGCCCACCTGGCGGGTGCTTGTCCGACCTCCTCTTCTTGCGTCCCGACTATATCTTCTGCATACCAACTGCGCATAACCAACCAATCTACACTTTGACGATATGTTAAGAGCTGTATCGCGAAGTATCAAGTCGGCCACGGCGTTCCAGTGGGCTCGCAGCCCGTCTACAGCAGTGACTTCAATCGCTGCCAGGTGTGTCCGTTAGACATTGCAGGATGTTGAATAGAATTGACACAATTCGGTCTTCCTCTGGATTTTAGACCATTTTCACAGACGCATGTGAGCCGCCTGAACTCGCTGGATACCTTCACGGAGGAAGAGCAGATGCTCCGTGATTCTGGTACGTGGAATCGACTGTATTGTCCTATTACCTATACCATCACACTCACAGTTGCGGACCCTTTTCACTCTCAGTGGCACGATTCGCGCAGGAGGTGGTGGCGCCAAAGGTTCGGGAGATGGACGAGAAGGAGATGATGGACCCAGCGATCATCAAAGCACTTTTTGAGCAAGGGGTAAGAACTGTCCTACATCCTCCATTCTCTTTTTACTCAATATTGCACGTACATTCTTACCCTTAGCTCATGGGCATCGAGACCAGCGCAGATCATGGAGGCGCCGAGTCCTCTTTCACCTCCGCCATCATCGCGATTGAGGAGCTCGCAAAGGTCGACCCGTCCGTCAGCGTGTTGTGTGACGTACACAATACCCTGGTAAACACCGTCCTTCGAACATATGGCACGAAGGAGCAGCAGGACAAGTGGCTACCTCAGCTGGCCGAGTCGAAGGTATGCCCCTCGGGTATTCGTAGAACCAAGTGTGACAGATGAACGCGCTTGCTTTAGCTTGGCTCGTTCTGCTTATCAGAACCGGCATCAGGTTCGGACGCGTTTGCATTGCAGACGCGCGCACAGAAGGACGGCGATCACTGGATTCTCAACGGCACAAAGATGTGGATCACGAACTCATATGAGGCCGAAGTTTTCCTCATCTTCGCAAATGTAAGGTTGCAACGATGCTCACACCGACACTCAGCTGAGCCGATATCAGGTGGATCCAAGTAAAGGCTACAAGGGCATCACGTGCTTCATCGCGACCAAGGACATGGGCATCCAGATTGCAAAGAAGGAGCAGAAGCTGGGCATCCGGGCTTCGTCAACGTGCTCGCTGACCTTTGATGATCTTCGGATACCGACCGAGAACATCATCGGCGGCGAAGGCAAAGGGTACAAGGTATACAGCAGTTTTTCTCGCCGCCTTCTCACTCATCGACGCCCTTCCTAGATCGCAATCGAGATTCTTAACGAAGGTAAATATCTGCCTAGTGCCATTCATCACCGGCGCCGCTAACCTATAATCCCACCCAGGCCGCATCGGTATCGCTGCCCAGATGCTCGGCCTTGCACAGGGTGCATTCGACAAGGCGGTGCCCTACACCTTCCAGCGCTCGCAATTCGGCCAGCCCGTGGGCACCTTCCAGGGGCTCGCATTCCAGCAGGCGCAGGCGGCGATGGAGATCGAGGCCGCGCGGCTGTTGACGTATAACGCGGCGCGGCGCAAGGAGGAGGGCCTGTCGTTCACGCGCGAAGCGGCGATGGCGAAGCTGTACGCGAGCCAGGTCGCGCAGCACGTGAGCGGGGAGGCGATCGAGTGGGCGGGCGGTGTCGGCTTCACGCGTGAGACGGGCATCGAGAAGTATTGGCGCGACTCGAAGATCGTAAGTGCACGTATCTCTGGTGGGTGTGGCTGGGCTGATGTGTGGTGGTAACAGGGAGCGATATACGAAGGCACATCCAATATCCAGCTGCAGACGATCGCGAGGTTTATCCAGAAACAGTATTCATAATGTTCGCAAAGATGCAGATCGTGCGAAGGTTCATGAAAGCCTTGTGCAGCTCGTCCTTAATGCTAGAGCTCATGGAGAGAATGTAATAACATTAGCGGGTACTAGCAGGACTCCAACGTACTGCCTTGCACGCACTGGAAGCAAAATCCTTGACGATGACACTCGGGATCTCCTGCTGGCAAAGCCTTATAAGTTATGCTCATAAGCGCTACCATATGGAGAATGTCAACGA
>KV722478.1:0-75179 GCA_001687445.1 Obba rivulosa
TTGCCCGCGCGGACGTGTCGGCCCCGTCTCGGACTCGAGGAAGAGCCGTCTGAGGGTAATCCCTCGTCGTCGGACTTGTCAGCTGCTGTCTCCTGGAGGTCGTAGACGAAGCGGCTATGCTCTATGGTTTGACGAGGGTCAGTGCGGTGCGGCTGGTTGGAAGAGGTCGATGACGCACGTGCTAGCTGCCTGTCCAACTCATCCGTGGCAACAGTTCTTCTTGTCAAGCCGAGATGCGTCCCTAGGCTTTCTCTTGGGACATCATGCAATCCTACTGAAGGTGCAGGCTGCAGTGCAGATAGACTCCTCAGCACATGCTCTCTTTGGAGTCAGCCCGTCAGATTCATATCCCAAATCGCAGCTACCAGGACTCACTTGACCTTATCCAGCGACCCATCCTTCAAGTTCACGTCATCCATATTATTCGCCACGACCTCCAGCCGATATCTCGGGCCAAACCACTCAAAGTACTCGTTCCAGGGCAGGTTCGGGTCGATCTCGCGTTCGATGCCGAGCGCACACGCCGTCTCGTACGCCCACGTGCGCGCGACGTTCTTGACAGTGTAACCCCCTCCGCCGAGGAGGATGAGCGGGATGTTGCGCGCGCGGATGGACTGCACGCACCGCGCGTGGCCCTCCATGGTTAGGTTGAAGCACCCGAGCTTGTCCCCCGAGAGCGAGTCCGCGCCGCACTGGAGCACAATCGCGGACGGCTGGAAAACCTGCAGGATCTTGTCGATGACCTGGGGGCAGTCAGACAGGCGGGGGCGGGCGCAGAACTAAGGAGACTCGCCGGCTCGAAGACGCTCATGAAGGACTCGTCGCTAATCCCGTCCTTCAATGGCACGTTCACCGCGTAGCCGCGCCCACGCCCGCGTCCCTTGTCGCGGAGGTCACCTGTGCCGGGGAAGTATTCGCCGAACTTGTGGAACGAGCACGTCATGACGCGGTCCGTGGTGTAGAACGCTTCTTCGACGCCGTCGCCGTGGTGGCAGTCGATATCGATGTAGAGCACACGCGGGACGGAGCGCAGCAGCTCGAGGATCGCGAGCACGATATCGTTGATGTAGCAGAACCCGGACGCCTCGCGCTTCTTGGCGTGGTGCAGCCCGCCGGCCCAGTTGATCGCGATGTCTGCGGCGCCGTTTGCGAGGCGCTGCGCTGCGGCTGGGCGGGGTCTCAAGTGTGAGTGCACCCGTCCTGGTCAGATAGACGTACGTACCGATAGAACCACCGGCGGAGATGGAGCAGAACTCGAACACACCCTCGAATACCGGGTTATCGTCTCCTACGAGGACTGGGCGCTAGGTGAGAGTATCCCAGGTACGGGGAATGAGGAAGATGTACATCGTGAGCCGTGATATGTCAGTTCTTCTGCTGTTTCTGGAGTCACCCTGGACAAGAATTGGACATATTCATCCGTGTGGAACCGGGCCATTGACTCTGCTGAGGCACGTCCCGCTCGCTGGTGCCACAAGGTCGAGAAATCGTCCAAGGAGGTAGTTCGTGACTGGTTGCAATATCTTCATCAGAAGTAGACGTACCAAAACATCCATCTTTCCCAGCATGTTATACGCCGAGACAAGCTCGTGCGTGATGCGCATCCTCTGTGGCTTCATGAAATGCCCCAGGCCATAAGCGAACCCGCCAACGTCCGCTGTGGCTCAGTTCAGAGAGATGCCACGTTGAGATTTCGGAACATATTACGGTCGTAGTAGTAGGAGACTCTTCTTTTGGACATGGAGTCGAGATGATAATGGTATGAGGTGAGAGATGTGATTCTGGCGGCGCTTGCTTGTCCGAGTTGTTCGGCTTCCAACGCCGGGCTTCCGGACCGGTTGCTGCGACGTATCACGTGAGCGATCGTCTCGTCGTGCAAGTGCTTCCGCCAGCACGAAGATTTGCGATTGAAGTCGAAGTTTGGGATCGCTCAATGCTATGAGTCTGCCCGCGCCTCTGCACACCATGCCTGGTTCGGATTGTGTTCAAAAAGAGGGCCGACAGTGTAACCACAATAAGACGATCAAGCTCCCGGGCGCAGTCTTCTCTGTCACGTTCTCAAGGTGCTTCTGTGCAGCGCCGGCTCCGCATGTCGACGCAGCACATCCTGCTGCGGCAGTCCCCTCGACCTGGACGCCCGCCCTTGGCTGATAGCTGTTGTCTCGGACCAGTATGACGCCTCGCGGACCGCCCCCGCCAGCTGCGAACGAGCTCAATGACCCGCCGCCGTCCTACAGCATCAGCGATACCGACCTCGCGAAGCTGAAGGACGGCTTCCGCACACTCATCGCGGACCACAAGGACATTCAACAGCTCTTCAAGTCGGTGGATACCGAGCTTGAAGGGACGCAGCAGGTCGATGAGGTTCTGAAGACGGACTGGGATGAACTGAGGAAGGTGAGCGGGAAAAGGCTGAGATCGATACCTGTGGACGTGCGGCCTCACGAGCGGCCGAAGAGATACAACAGAGTCTTCCGGAAGTCGCAGAGGAACGCCGCACGATGTGTCACATTCTTGAACGGTGAGAGGTCTGAGGTTGCCGCCTTTACGGCAGGTCTATAACGCACGCACAGCATATGTGGAGACGTTGGTCCCTACGTCGATCTCGCCCACGCCGTTTGACCAGAAGCAGTTCCTGCTGAACAAGTTCTTAGAGGTAAGAAATGCCTACCATGCCTGACCATGAGCACTGGACTGCTCTTGTCGTAGACCATCCCCATCCATGAAGAGGAGGCAGAGGAGCTCGAATCTTGTTTCGAAGATATCGTCCATGACATCGAGGCCTTCCAGCTGAAGGTGGCCAGTGTGCTCCGGGGCAAAGAGGAACCTATTGGCGCCTGGGCGAAGTTCTGGAACGGAGTTGGGGAGTGAGTTGCATGGCAGCATAGCGAGCATCCGAAGACTCACCATAGTTTGCATCTCTACAGGATCTGCGTCTCCATCTGGAAAGTGAGTTGACTCTCCGAGATTCGTTGCCGTCGGATTGCTTAAACACGGGAAATTAGGCCGTTTATAACTTGCTGGTGAAGATCCTGCGGTGCTTCCGGCTGCTCCTCTCGCACATCAAAGTCGTTCGACTGTCTTGCTGTACGTCCAAGTCTCCGTGACCTGCCGCTCCGTAATCTCATCTTCACGCTCTGCTAGTCGCTGTCAGCTTCAGCATTGAACTGCGCGAATGTACGTCACCTCTACATTCCCTCGTAACCCCCTTCAGCTCATTATTACGTAGATTCCGTCCTCGGGTCCGATTCGGGCAGGTCGAACCAGGCCATCGCGGCAGAAGTGAAGGAAGATTGTAAGCTTCTCGCCGAAAAGCTGTGCGGCTTCAAGGGCGCGTGGCACCTCGTATGGTTGAACTGTTCCCACTTAAAGACGCACGTCCAGATGGCACGAACGATGAACGTAAGTTGTTGGTCCTCTCAATGAGTCGGTATTGACTTACGTTACCGGAATGTTCTTTGCATCATCGCTGCCTTGGACCGCGCATACAGGCCGCCCCTACGGAATCGGCTGCTAACTTCGCCTCTGATGCCAGCTTGGCCAAAGCAGCGATGGTCCTTGTTCCCTTGGCAGAGTGTCTGAGATCTTATTCGGAGGGCAAGGAGCCTCAGTGAACTCCGATTCCTACAGCCCCCGTCGTCCTTTCCCTCTTTCCCTGTCTCGTTCAGCTCTCCTGTGTTCCGTGTGTCTGGATTCTGTGTGTGTTGTTCCACGTGGCTTGGTGTTGTATGGTAGTGTATGTCGATGGTTCTACGATGGATATCTTGTTTCCGGACGGAGTGTCAGATATACGAATCGAGTCCCGAAGACCCAGTAGCAAGAGGGAGAAGACGACGAACGTATAGAGGGTAAGGTGAGTGGCGTTCTTCGCCGCAATCGCGTGGTGCCACTCAACATCTCACATCATCATAGTGGCGGCCACATTTACAAGGGAGTGGCACTCGCAATAGTAGACCTCTGGACGGCGGAGACGTTCACAACGATGTCGCACTCCTGCTAGCCAGATGCGCCAGCGCCTGCGGGCCAAGATTTTAGCAGAGCATGGTGCTTCTTCTCGATTAAGCGCGCCTGGCCAGCAGGACATGCTCCTCTCACGCTCCTTTTCCCCCTGCACTTGCACTTACCCCTCCCCTCTCAAGAAACAGCTCACTACGATGCAGGACGACTCAAATGAGATCTTCACATTCACTCGCCCTTTCCCGATAATTCGAGCATATGCTCTGCCTACTCCGCCACCCAGCCCTCCATGCGAGCCCCCCGATCACGAACAGCCGACTCCATATCCCACCCGCCGGCAGGTGATCCTAGCACAGAGACTACGAGCCGTTGAGCGGCACATAGACGGGCTCTGTAGCACTTTGTGCGAGCTGCGACGCCGAGAGCAACTGGAGACATGCATCCTCCGCGCCAACTCTGTCTCTCGCAACGAGGCGGAACTCATTCGAGGCCGCAGCTGCCAATATCACCAGCAGATGGCTTGGGCTGCACAAGCACAGCTCATCAACCTCGTGCCAGAGGTCTACAGTGCAGGCCAGGACACTGAGTCGGAAGCGATCAACAGTTTCGAGCGGTAAGTCGAGTGCATCTGTATTAGCGGCATCGATCTGAAGGTTCACAGAGTTTCGAATAAACTCGGCTTCCTCTTTTGGCTTGCCTTCCAACCCCGCTGCACTGGATATCCGCAGATGTGAGCAATGGCAGACGGACTGGCGGGGGCCGCGCTAAGGTTACCAGTGGGATCGGGGGGATCTGATTAACTGATGCCTGTGGCTAGGCCAGTACATTCGGAATTCCGAACTCAAAATTCGACATCGCGTTCTATGTGCACTTCACCTTTCTACTTGCTTCCGAGTTCGCTGTACTGTTTCAAGGGTGGATGTACGTCGAGTTTCCTTTAGAGTTGCAGCGGGAGGCGGGGTGGAGGCGCCCGCATTGAGCTCCCGACGTGCTTTCCAAGCGAATTTGAAGTCAGCGACGTTCTCGCGTGGCCAAAACAGGATAAGCGATGATAAGCGCCTGAGCGGAACCCCGAACTTTGCTGATGCGGTGCTCGTGCACCCTCAATATGAACACTCAGCAGCTGCGTGCCCTCTTCTCGTTTCATCCAAATGAGTCTATCTCTCGTTACTCATGTATGGCATGATCTCCGTCCAGAAGGAGATTTCGGCTCGGCAAACCATGTAGAAAGGCTCGAATCCCAGCCTCGGTCCAATTTGACAGGTTGTCCAGTTATTCAGGAGAAAAATCATTAAGAGCGACATATGCACCTCGGCTATCCACGTGGAAAAAAGCGGACATCCTGATTTTGGCGGAGCTAGCTGTGTCAGAGGGCATGACTGGTTTCCTGTTCCTCGGTGTCGGTAGCAGTCGGATTCCGAGCCTTGTGCCCTGTTCATATCGGTGACGGGGTTTACGGATATGCCGGTCACCCGGAGTCTAGAATAAACCACAGCCCTTCTCCAGGACAATTTGGAGTACTCGGCGGGCGGTTCGTGATACTGTATCAGCTCTGGAACCAGCCGATCTTGGGTTCCCACTCTCTCGGGACCTAGGGAAGGGGACCCTGACCCCAGTTATTTCATCCATTGTTCTCTGATATCAATTGAATAGCTGCGACTCGCAGTAGCTACCTCGCGTAGCGGGAACCGCGCACCTTGATACCGGCGCCAGTTCAAACTCCGTCGGCTCATCAGGATCTGAGGGCACTCCAGCACCCCAATGTGCCTGTATCGTCACTCATCGAGATTGGAACCATTAGAATCTTGTCGTAACATCCTCTTTATTCAACTCCGACTCGCCGTCAGCACGGATATGCACAGATTGAACCAATATTTTCTTTCAGTAGACTCTCTTGCGACTGGCTGGACTTCTGGAAGACAATGGGGACAGCACAGTAAGTGCCCGCTGCTTCTGGAATTCGACGGAGACTATGGAACTGCAAGTTGCATGTTTCAGGAGAAGAGCGCCGTTCCGCATCACCATCTCTCCACATTTATTGACGACAACGTAATCCTTCGAGGTGAGAACTCTACGGGTTATGGGGAGTCGTTCTATGACACGAATGTAACCGCACTAAGAAGATGAGTAAAGAGAATAGCTTCCCGCCTTTGTCCAAAGCCTAGTTTATCCGCGCAGATTCATCCTCCGCCCACCCTCTATTCTCACGTTATTATAGTTTCATTGCTGGCATCAGTTCGTACTATCTCCCCTCAAAGGACAGACCACCAGGTCATCTATCAAGACTTGACGTGATCCTGCGACATGCATTCAGACCTTCTCATCGACCATTAGGCAGATGACCATCTTCTGATGTGTGCGTTTCACGTGGCCGGCAGGAGTGCAGAGGATTGTCAGCTATTGTCCGCACAGGCCCGGCTTAAATATTCCGAGAATGTAGCATTGTCACACCCGACAGACAGCTAGTCGTTCTGTGCAGCGAGTTCTGGGAGTCGACTTGTCTTTTTTGCCATGTGTTCCAGGAAAGAGACGTGCTTCTATCCAGCGCCGGCTGTATATCTCGATGCACCGCCATCCAGCTGCGGCTGTCTTTCTCATCAGCGCTTCCTACTCCCTGCATCTAGCCTTTGTACCCCTGCACTATTCAGACGTATACTTTACCAGATCTGGACAACTCTGAAACTCCCTTCCTCGCAAATCGGGTGCTAAAATTTCTAATAAGCGGAGAGAATCTATATACCCGTATAGGCATGAGAAATGATACTTCCTCGCCTTTCAGTCAGTAGTGGAAATGTCTCGCTGCCGCCTGCCTGTGCTCCTTCTGGACGGAGGCACACCTCGTCTGCGTTAATCTGATGTGCAAACCCGTACGGTCCGCTTGGGCGGAGGTGAGTCTTGGCTTATGATTTTATGGTCTAACTTGAAATCCTGTTCTTACTGACATGAGAAGTATTGATGCAAACCACAGTGGCCACCACGCACGCGTCTCGACTGACTTCGCCTAAAAGCGACACCTTTCGGCGAACACACCCACGGTCCCTAGAGCACTTCACGTTTCGCAGGGCATCGCACTTCATGTGATTCACAACTCTGTCTTTCCTGTATATCGCATCTGATTCCAACTCGCTCGTGTGCGGGCATCTTAATTCTTTCTGGGAGCTTGATAACTAGTTCGAATGCAAGTGCACAATATACACTAGTTTATCATCAGAATTCGCAAGCAGAACGTAAGATTCTGAATCATCTGCAGCACTCACGCATTATTCAAGTCTTGAGAATTAGGTTCAGCGCCTTTTCACCTCAACTCCGACATTCTCACGAGATACCAGTGCTGGGCAAGTTGACGACACCAAGTTGTCTCCTAAGCAGCTGTACTTGAGCTCAGCATACGCCTAGCAACCACCACAGTGAGTCCACCGCTCATCGCAACTTTTCATTCGCAAAAGTTCGGCGCAAATCCTTTGCGTGATTGTGATGGATGCGTAGTAGTTGTCCTGGATGATGCTTACCCATCTATACGTCTAGAATCATGTATCTAAAGCCTCCCTCTTTTCTTTGCGCGACCGAGGAAGACATACGATTTCTGCTCGCAGCTCAGGTCCATGTTGGCAGCCTTAACTGCGACAATAAAATGTTGCAATACGTATGGAGACGTCGAATAGACGGTAAGGCCTCGTTCCGTGCCTTTTTCAGTTGCTGAACACTCATTCCTTCCAGGTGTGTATATTATACATATTGGCAAGACCTGGCAAAAGCTGGTTCTTGCTGCACGCGTTATCGCTGCTGTCAAAGATGCGAACGACGTGTGTGCAATCTCTGCGCAGAGTTATGGACATCGCGCAGTCCTCAAGTACGCTGCGCATACCGGTGCACAGGCTGTTGCAGGCCGCTTTACACCTGGCTCCTTCACAAAGTATTTCATGCCGTCGTTCAGGGAACCACGATTGATTATCACTACGGACCCACGTTCAGACCACCAGGCGATCCGCGAGGCTGCCTATGTGAATATTCCGGTAATCGGTTTCTGTGATATCGACACACCGTAGGACTTCGTTGACATCGCGATCCCAACAAATAACAAGTCTCGTCACGCTATCGGTCTTATGTGGTGGTTCCTCGCCCGCGAGGTCCTTCGCCTTCGTGGCACCATATCTCGCACACCTCATGGCTGGGATGTCGCAGCCGATGCCTTTCTATGCGACGAGGACGAGAAGCAAGACATCTCGGAGCAAGCGCAGTACGGCGTAATCACTACATCCAACGCTAGGAGTACGGTTTGATTTGTATAGACTGCTACGATTCCAGAATGTGATGACAGTTGGCTACGCACCTATAGGCTATCTCCTTCAGCAATAAGCCGTTGACTTCTCTGAAAGTTTTTGCAATTGGCCTGCGGATATGTTTACCTATCCCGAAAAGAATAAGGAAGCGACTGGGACGATGGCCTTGAAAAGTAAAGGGAAAACGGCTTGAGTCTCGGCCCGCTTCTGCCAGTGTCAGCCTCCACACAGCGCCTCCATTCCCAACACGCTGAGCTACATTGTGGAGCATGAAGAGATTGAAGTTCCCCATCCTCACTCATACAATGCTGTAAACAATGCGTGCCCGCTTCAGCGGGGTCGGCAATCACACATCTCCCAACTTGTCCAGCATGCGTCAACTATGAACGCCAGCATTACGGTCTTTGCACAGAGTAGATCTTTGAGTCGTACAAATTGCATGTCTATCCACAGAGAAGTTGAGGCAGCCGGAGCTGATAGCTTAGAACTGCACTCGTTGTGCAGTTGATGTCTTGGGTCATCATTGTTATCCTGTTCGATTGTCCGCAACTAACAGAAAGCTTCCGAAGCCATACTCACGCGTTGCCGCACAGAGGGACCAGGGCACCCGCGGGAAATGAATTGGAGCGAGCGGCTGCAGGAGAACAATGCGAGCCACATTTGCCCATCGTGGCAAGATCTATGTGCGATTCAACTTAAGCCGCCGCTGCTGTGGTGTGGCGAGCCATACCCTTCTCCCCGGTTGCAACACAGTCATTTGTATCGTTTCCCTCGACTATGCCAGCTGAACGCCCAGACTGTGGAGAAAAGCATCAGTTCAAAAGAATCACGACTCGCCAGAGACATCTCAACGCCGTTCAGCACTACTTGAACGGTGTGTTATCAGAGTTGGAAACGGCGCACAACGTCCACGAGAACGCCCGCGAGAGCAATTCTGTCGCATCTTCTGCACCCCTGCCAGACACAGATAGCAGCCAGGGAGATTCGAGGAGTGGGGGAATTTCAGCGGTAAGTGGATATGCCCTGCAACTCACCTTGACTGAGGTGATATGTCCACCAGGCTTCCATATCAGATAGTACAGCAGGTGAAATAATGAGTCATTCGTCAGCCGCGGATTCATGGGCATTTCCCGATGCTAGTTATCCTCGATGTACCTGTTTCAACCCTGCGAGCTCAAGTCTCAGGAGAGCAATGGGCGACCCTCCTGATCCACCTCCCGGATTCAGTTACCACACCTGTACAAAACAGGGAAAATTTTTAATGCACCCCACACAGCGTATGTGGCGAACACAGCCAAGTTCGTATGAGGTCAGTCAAAATTCTTCCATGTTCTGTAGTAGCGTAGCTGATTGTCTGCCATCAAACCCGCCTCGCACAACTGCAGCAAAATATTGATCCTGTGAATCACCGACATCAAATATCTGGGCTCTCAGGCTCTGCATTGAACCTGCGGGAAGGTGCGTTCATGGATAAACTTGTGCCATCATGCACTCATATGAGTCGCAGATTCGATGAGAAGGAGCAACGCTGCAGAAATGTCGATGCTCCAACGAACTGACCCTCGAGTACAAGAGACCATACCATCGGTTTATCCACTGCTCTATGCACAAGCCGAGCATCAACCTGAACACAGTTCCGTTCTGCCTCCGGTGTTGCCACCTATAGAGGCATATGATCGAAGGGTGCAAAACGGTATGGTTATGACACTTACTGGTAACGTGGGCGCTCACTGTAAATTATAGCGGTCGTTGGACCATCGCGGATAACAGCTACCAGCACATTGTCAACGTCTAATTCGCAAACCTTGAGCCCAACAATGTATGGCGTTGCAACAGAGTTCAGGATGACGCGCGAGCAAGCCGACGACCTTTTCTGGGCTAGTCGTGGGTATCCCAGGCCGTCAGACGAGTATCCATCACCCTTGAACAGGAGCGGCGGTCAGTCCTCGCGACTCGGTACGTCAAAAATACAACGATGCCGGGAAATACTTACCGACAGAGCCTGGAACTTCGCAAGGAACTATGGCGCCTGTACTCCGCTCCTCGAGCTCACGAGCACGGAATACGCCTCGGTCGGGAGATGCATATAGGTTCATCAGTACCCCTAATTCAACAGCAGAACGAGCGTCAAGATATCGCCAGATTGTGCCTCGATCGGATCCTATGCAGGACATAGGTCGAAATGTTGGATGGAGCACCGACAGAGGTATGTCTGTAGTCCTGTTATCGATCCATCACTCCCCAACAACACCAGCCAATGCAGGACCTGTTTCACGCTACACATCTCCGTCATCGACACCCCCAAATATCGCTGCTCCTCACCGATCACGTCAGATAGCAGCGACCATAGACCCGGCATACGGATGGACTCCGAGACAGCTAACGCCAATGACTGATATACAGGGCTTTGGCACGGATAATGCACAAGGTGCGGGATTGGGCGGGGAGTGGCATATGGGTGGATCTCGAGAAGGACTGTCGGATGATGAAGGCAGTATGGGATCTAACATGCGTGGAGATGTGACCAATGGTGCTTTATAAAACTCATAAGTATGAACTGACCCTGGTTAATACGATAAGCAGCTACCTAGGCTCAGAGAGACCTCCAGATGCCATTGTGCCCGCGCACACGAGAGGGCACTTCTACCCGACTACCCACCGGACCATCGCCCTCCATCAAGAAGACATGGTAAACGCTTCGCCTCAGATTAGCGAGGTAGCGTCGAACCGTAAGAGACCGAAGGCGAAGAGGCGTGTGCGTTGTGCGCAATGTCGACGACGCGGGATGAAGTGTACAGGACCCGAATTCCAAGCATGCGAGTGAGTAGCCTATTTTGTTGTATGTTGTGCGCGATTCCAGAGATACCGATGGGCCGCGGGGAATATGGGACCGAGCGATCGACCATGTCCATTGTGCTCTAGGTACTTGACAGCTTGCGGAGCAGCTGCTCAATTTCTCGGTGTATTTCCGGGGAATGTTGCCCAGATCCTATCTATGATACACCTCGCAGAGCTAGCATACGCCTCCCAGACGTTATCCGTGCCATGCTGACTATGTGATTGCATTCTTAGCCAGTGCGTGCAATCGCGCGGGAAATGTTCCAAGGAAGTCATGCACGGAACCGTGTCGATTAAATGATAGAACCGTTCTCTAAAGATCGGTATATGCTCCTCGGCTCTCGACAACCCAGTGAAGACGCAATATTTAATGTACATACCTTGGATGCGCCCTGCTCGCATGTCAAAATCTTTTGCGTCTCATGTCCATTTCACGCGCTTGATGTAGAGCATAGCCTATCTGCAATTCCTGTTCACCTGCAGTCAAAACCAAGAGCAATATGCCAACAAGTCAAGAGGATACATAGCAAAGGTACAATGAGCTGTGTGTTGCGACGCAATGCACAGCCCCGCGACGGCGCTCGATGGTGTGCCTTTCCGGACCGTGTCGGGCCGGATGGATCCCTCTTCGAGAGTCTTCGTTCTCGACTAGCGTTCCCCCAGATCGTCCATCAATGTCCGAGATATGACCCACCTTGCAGCGATGAACAATTTATCTCGAGACCCTTGAGACACATGTCCGTCGATATCCATGACACTGTTCGCACAGCGACGTAGTAGACTGATCGACAGCATATCGTCAGGGATTCAAGTACTACCTAGCCACAACTCGCAACTTCTTACTCGGAAACCACAATGTCTTCAGTATCCGTGCCCTTCATGCATCGCATAGGGCTTTGATTTTATCCAAATCTGTTGAAATGGCCGGCTGTATTGTGATTCTATATTACGTCACATAACCGCTAGACTCCAGTCATTCTTGCGGAGTAGCCTCCATTCCTCTTTCAGTTCCTAGAAACTTCGCGACTTTTTATCACATCCTCTGGATTTGCAAAATAAACCCCGTACTGCAGCGCTATTGGAGAGCGCAGAGTGACCCTGTAAATTTGGTACGCTTTGCCTTTCACTTTGTTCCGCAGGCTGACTGTTGGCCCTTGCAGCAACATTCCTCGTTTTCGGCACCGTGCTCAATGATTTCTTTATACCTATTTGTGCTCTCCTGGCATCTTAAAGCAGTCGTTTATGCGCTATCAAACAAGTCTCTCAAGTTGCATCCGAAGACAGTTTAGTCTTCCTACTCGCGATCAACGATCAATCCCAGAACTCGGCGACGAATGGTATTACAGCACAGCTCGTCAGAGAACAAATCCCTTGCATGGAATACGAAGATATCGCTAAGGACAGTCTCTCGCCATTCGGGAACAATCAACGAGACTGGCGCCGGTGTACGGCATAACGCTCCTTGTGCCCGCCTAAACTGCAAAATACGCATCCGTCCCGTCCAAACTGATGTGAATATTCCTGAGGAAATGGACAGGGTCTTCTAGAACAAGTGTTCCATGTCATAAGGGGCTTGCGTGAGGACCCGCAGTACCCGTCTTTGGTCATGATTGGCTGCCATAATGTTCATTGGCATCAGAAGCCGCCTTGTGCTCGATAAGGACATGTCCTTGTAACATCCATGAGAAATCCATAGTCAAATGACGACGCACCCACTTGCATCAGCTTCTGGAACGACGTAGGGCGCACTGAAACGTCTCACGGTCGATGGACCAACTCCGCGACTTGCGGTGCTCCGGAGTTCCTGCTGGACGCGTGGAAATAGAAGCATGGGATCCACGGGGGCCTCTGCTGTTATGTTGAAGTTTTCGCTCGCCCCTTGCATCCCCCCTCTCATTCCCCCACCCTCGCTCCAGCGGCCAGCTATGAGTCGATACCAATACCATCCATACGCAAATGCATACCACCCCGCCATCCCGCTGTATATGCCGCCGACGATGGAGCACCGCGTCCATCGTTTCGGGCGCGGTGCACATCAGATGAATGCGCCTCCACGAATACGACTTCCCCCCATCTCGAAGCTCTCTCGCATGTTAGAATTCGATAGAAATACAAGGGAACGTTTCCCATTACAGGTAAGAGTATTATAGCCTATCGACTTCGTCTGAGCACGGTGATGCTCCCGCTTGACCGATGCTGATCGTAGTATTGCGGCGATGGCGGAGCTTAGAAGCCCGCACAGGATACGGGAGCGATGACTGACCATCATGTCCTTCTTGCATCTGTACCAATGTGCTATTGGGGGAAAATGAAGGCTGTCTCATAAACTCCTGGAAATGCATCAGCCCCTTGACGAGACATGTTGCTGATCAGTACTTCCATCCAGTACAATCAGATGGTGGCAGCAAATGCCTATCATCAGGCTCAGTATTCTATGAGTACTGAAAAGCGAACCAACGAAGATGGACCCCCCGCAAGACCGTCCCAGTGGAACGGATTGATGCATAGCCAGGTCAGTGACACTGGTTCGTGATCCAGTAGCAGGAATCCTGAGTCAGCGATACAAGATCCACTTTAATGGCGCACCCGAGCAAGGACAAACAAATGGGACATGGTCGGCCCCAACCTCCGAACACCAACAGGGTACGCTAATCTTATGATCCATTGAGTTCTACAACATGGTGACGTACCTTTCAAACAGGTCCGCCGCCTCCGGGATCCACGGTGCATACCCCGCCGGCACCTGCTCAAATGGGATATTCTGGAGTACAGGAAGACAGCCTGCGGAATGTGCTATGGTCAGCCTCCGAACACCAACATGGTACGCTACTCGCATTGTCCACTGAGGTTCGCGGCATGGTGACGTACCTTTGACACAGTTCAGACGGCTCCAGGAGCCAAGGTATACTTCCAAGCGCCACCTCTTCCCCCATCACAGAACAGGATAGCGCCTCCAGCCGGATATCCCGGGTTGCGGGCAGAAGGCCTGCAACTGCAATTGATTCCTCCAGGGCCCGCCCCGACAACGTCTTCGAATGCTGAACCAACCTTGACCCCTCCATCAGGTCAGTCTCGCTACATGGACTCCACAGGCGAACATCTGACGTACCTGCAGCACAAGCATCCGGTTCCACGGTAGATGGCCATATTAGCTCTGTTGCGCATTACGCCGATGCCAGTACGAGCTGGGGATACCCATCGCTCAAGCCGACTTGGGATGGGGAGACGTCTCCGAGCTCGGACGTCGTGCCAGATCCGTCGAGGAAGACAGGCGGAGTAGTAAAACGAACCACCCGGAAGAAGGGTCCCAAGCCGAGGAAAAGGCCTGGAGAGGCCTGTATTCCTTGCAAGGGGGTGGCTAGAGCGTGCGACGGAGTGAAGGGGTCAGGCATACCGTGCTCGTGAGTCACTTCTTGCAGTATTACTCTCCAGTGTGCTTCGAGCCGATTTTGGAGAGTGTTTTTCTACGTGATGGTCTTGTATTCGACAGCTCTTCTCCTTCATATAGATCCTTCGTTTTGTTCCTTCACTTGTCTTTGCATCCGGAGCGCATGCTGACGTCGATCCTTAGGAGATGCATCAAGAAAAAATGGGAGAAGTTCTGTGAATACCCGAACAAGTTACTGGTACGCACAGCGTAATGGAACCATGCAACACAGCCGAACAAGCCTCGAAAAACAATGCTCTTGACGCGTTTAGTGCGTACTTGGCAGCTTGAACGGCAGACATTGCAGATAAGGACGTCGTGCGCCGCAAGGTACCGAGCTTGCCGTTAGTTCTTGCGATGTTGCGCGCCTCCTCACTTTTTTCAACGTCTTCTGCATGCAGTAGTCATATCACATATTCAATATTCAGTTCCGGTCCATCTTACCTTGTAGTACTGTTACTCCATCTCCATCACCGTTCATCTATCTCTCCCGTCTTGAGTGGCTCCTTTGTTCATACGATTGCGTTGCGTTCGAGATATACCAATGATGATTATTTGCGTTTCCCATATGTACGTGATGATCAGCTGAAGTAGAGTGATGAGGGACCAAAATCAAGCACCTGGGAACGTCTCCTCCATCCTCCACTCTCCGTGTTACGCTCCGTCCCGCGAGCACGTGCTATTTCGCCTGGAGCTATAAGTTAAGGGCGTGTACCCAATGGAGTGGCAGAAGTTGGCGAAGGAGGGTCTTGCCTCTAGTCTGCATACTCAGTCACTATATCGATGAGCTCGGCGAGCCGCGAGAGCCAGGCGGTATAGACGCCCGAGGTCCGGCTTGCGTGCCGCAGATGCCGGACAGTGCTGTTCCGGGGCCGACAGTGCAAGGGCGCATTTCATACTCCAACCTGCGCCGTCCCCTTGATTGTGTGCCACGGACTCCATCTGAGCGAGGTGTCTTGCGAACTCTCAGAATTAATTTTCGAGTCATGCGGCCTTCAGGAATCCTCGGATCTCTTGACCTTTGGATTGCGGGGTTCCCTGGTCCTTGGTAGCATCTGTAAGGCATGCTGACTGATTCACTGGGGCTGCTCACGCTCAAAAGTCTTCTCGCCGTTCAAAGTCAGCCGACACGTGCATGTCAGCTGAAGTCTCAAACATGGATAGTCGAAGAACCAGGTATTGGTTCCGTCAGGGTATTCGTGAAGTGATAACATTAATGTTCGGTTTAAGAGCGAACCAGACGTCTCATTTTACATCTCGTGCGATCAAGCTTTTTGAGGATAATATCCATCGATATTGGGACGACAGGACCATCTCCAAGCCTTCAACGCACGCTGATCGAGGCCTCGTCCATGGGATACGCAACCATTCACCCGACAGAGCGCTATATCATTTATGGCTCCGATGTGCCAGAGGATGGAGGGGAAGGGGAAGGTGTGTAACTTACGAGTACATCGGTTGGCATCAATGCTAATAGTGAATTATATATTTGGAAGACTATCAGGACCGCCCGGTGCTCGAATATGCGACTCCCCATGGTAATAAGTTTAAGCATTGGAAAGTCTCAGTTTCCAAGAAGGGCGATGGTTCGTCATATACTTCTGACTGCTGAACCGGTAAATCGTTACGCGTGTCTGATGCATTCTCAGAGTATACGACGACTAAATCTTTTGACTATGTCTCGTGGACGGAAAAGAAGATTGATGTGACCGAAGTGAGGCCAAGGTACGCATCGAGAGATTACAATAGCATCACAACATCTAAAGCTGACAGGGTATTCCTTAACAGGCCTCCGCAAATTCCGGGTACCCCAATAACGAAGGTGCCTGTTGAGATATGGTGTGCCATCCTTGAGGCAGTCGACGACATGTCGGATCTCTTGGCACTTAGCTCTACATGTATCATTTTGGCGACCAGATTTCACATCATGGGCTAACAACGTCAACACGAGTATAACAAGTGCACCGATCTGAATGATCTTCATCAATGGATCCGGAACGACCCTTTCTGTCGCTTTTTCCTGATACACATCGGTATCCGTGACACATACCTAAGGAAGTTTCTGCTCGAATTCCCTGGAACTGGAAAGCTCCATCGTTTGATGTCCCTGGGCATCTCCGGCCCTGGGAAAAACTCACGCGCAATTGGTTCCTTTCCGCGGATGGTGTTGCACAACGTCTCTTTATTCAAGTCTGTCACATCATCGTCTCTTTCCGGAGCAGCCTTCCAGTCTTTCCTCGACTTCGTGCGTTTCATATGTGCATTCCCAAATCTCGCACATCTACTACTCTCTGCTTCTGGATGGAAAGTCGACGAAGAGAAATTTCTGTCTGATACTGCGTTTCGTCTGTCAGGCGTCACGTTTGCTCAGTCCCTACACTTGCGCCAACTCACTGTACGTGTACTGTCTCCAACAAGCCGCATCGTAGTCGCACAGAATCTGATTTTATACCACTTCGTCAGATTCTAAGAGATGGCCCCATTATACAATACGCGTGTCTGTTTACAGCACCCCACTTCTTCGACAACCTAGATGCATTGTATCTCGGAGGCAAAGAGACGTCGAAACTCGTCATTCCCAGAGATAACTTCTTGGGAATAGTGGACCGTGATTTCATGTTCGAGCTTCCCATATTCTTGGATAGATCTCCTCCGAACCATATCTCACGCGTAGTCCTCGAACTCGACCAGCCATTCTCTCCCTTTTCTAGGTGCAATACGGGCAAGAGCACGGCAGCATTCTTCTCCTTGAATACCCTCGACTGCATTTTCACTTCAGATCGATTTCCATTCCTGAAAGACGTGCTCATCAGACTTATGTTGCCTGGAACGAAGGAAATGTTTGTCGAACTGTGCCTTTCGGGACACCCGCCTTTTCGACATCTCATCATGCGCGGAGTTTTAGTATGGGTCGAGGGACTTACGGAGTCTGGTAAAAGATACAGGCTGGACGTGTTTCTCAGCAAATTGATTAAGCAGGCAGCAACTGGCAACACCGAAGCTGACAGGAGTACACCTGACAGTACGCAGAAAGCGAGAGACGAGGAGTTGACATGAGGAGGGGTCGACTTCATCAAGGCATTTCTTAACCTTATGCTAAGGGATCAGATGGAGGACAGCGCATAATTGGGCCTTTTTACCGGAATGGTACGTCAATTTAGACCTCCGTCGAATGATTCTCATGGATTGCGATGTAGGTCAACTCCATCTGAGGACTCTCCGGCGCCAGGAAGCTGTTCTCGTTCACATCCGTTACATATGTGTTTACGACCGGTTGATGTATGTTAGGACTGATGTGCCGATATATTTGTGAATGCGAGCAATTCGATTTGAAGAGTCCACGGAGAACGTAGAAAAAACTGTAAAATTGTGCCGGTATAGATCGTCGATACGCAGATGAGACGAAAACACCAGAAGAGTAATTACAGACATAACCAAACGAGAGGATATGGCAATCTCTGCGAAGCGGCGCGAGAGTTAAATACAAGGGATATGGGACGCAAGCATAGCGAGAAATCAACAAAGCACGTACTCCGGCAAAAGTCAAGAAGATCGTAAATCTTGCAAGACGCAACGCCTACACCCTGCGCGGCGCCTTTTGCGGCGTCGCGCTCAGCCTGCCAGACCGCCTCGGTCTCGGCTCGCTAGACGCAGCCTCCATCGCGCAATTAACCGCGCTAGCCCCCCGCGCAGCCCGTGTCCTTGCGGAGGCCGGAGGTCGCGCACGAGCCCCCCGGCCCCGCCTGGGCGTCGCCGGCGTGGCAGCGGAAGCCTTGCCTTTCCTGCGGCCGTTCGCAACGGGCGGGTCGTCGCTCTCCTCCTGCTCGTCTTCTTCCACTTCCTCCTCCGCCATCGGGGTCAGCGAGGCCTCGAAATCGAGCGAGGCCTTGCGCTTGCGCGGGGCCTTGTGCTGCGGCGAGGAGCTGGGCGGGCCGTCTGTGGAGGTGTCGCCCGCGGAATCGTCGGCGGCGGTGTCCAGCGGGTCATGCCCCATCTCTTGGGATGCTGCAGTAACTTCCGCGCGCCGTTGCAGGCGGGACCCCGCGCGGTTGATGCCGTCCGCCTGGGATGAGGGGAAGGCGCCGGGGATGATGCGGGGCGTGGACTCCTGGGACGGCGCGTCCTGCGAGGGCCCAGGCTTCTGAGACGGCGCAGAGTCCTGCGAAGTGGGCTCCGCGTCCATCGGCACCTCGTCGGGCTCGTCGTGCTGCATGGACGCGTCATCTGGGATAACCGAGCGCATGGAGGCATCTACGGGTACGGGGTTTGCGGATTGGGGTTCTGGAGATGCGGTGCGTGCGCGATAAGTGCCGGCCTGCTGTGCCTGCTGCCGCTGCATC
Organism: Obba rivulosa; assembly: GCA_001687445.1. Taxonomy (NCBI): domain Eukaryota; kingdom Fungi; phylum Basidiomycota; class Agaricomycetes; order Polyporales; family Gelatoporiaceae; genus Obba; species Obba rivulosa. The sequence continues at coordinate 18,843 of KV722478.1, forward strand.
TGAAGCCAGGGGTGATCCCGCGCAGCCTTGAGTGTCATGCGCGATCGTGGCTCGTAGTCCAGGAGGCGCCGGACGAAGTGCTCAGCTGCAAGATAGTGAGAACAGACATTTGGGTGGTTTACGATCACATACCTGCGCGACTCACACCACGTTCCCTGAGCAGACCCCACTCGACGGTCCGGGACAGAATCCTCGCTTTCACTTGCAGATTCTGGTCTTCATCGGTGAACGGACTTGACTCCGTGAGCCTGAACCATGATGTGGTCGGTACGCAGATCATCTCGCACGACAAAGCACTCACATAGAGAAGACAATGACGCCAACACTCCAGCTGTCGACGACATGGTCGTATCCCTCATTTTGTGTCTGTAGAACGACCTCTGGAGCGAGATAGCATGGTGTGCCACACATGGTCTGTTCGCATTACAGTGAGATCAAAACATTCCGAGCATGCACGATTGAACGCGTACGCGCAGCATAGTCAGACTGTCCACGGCCTTAGCTAGGCCGAAGTCCGCGACCTTCACTTGAGGTGGGTTCTCGTCTGTCAGCAAGATGTTCTCGGGCTTCAGATCGCGATGCGCGATGCCCTGGTCGTGAATATACTGTTGACAACATGGATGAGAAGAATTCGCCCAGCACAAAGAATAACGTACCGAAAGGGCGTCGCATATTTGGTAGGTGAGGTGCTGCGCTAATGGCTCGGCTGTGCGCCGTTCAGGACCACATGTTTGGCAGAACGTGAGATACAACTCACATAATCCGTGTTCATTTAAGATAAAGTCAAGTAGATCGCCACCCTTAACATACTCCAGAACAAGATCTGGGATGAAATTGTGAACCAATGTTCGTATGATGACGAAGTAGACACCCACTGATGGTATGCTCCTCCATGATTGCCTCCTTGAACTGACAGATGTTCGGATGTTGTAGGCGTTCCAGAATACTGATCTCTCTGGAGAAGCTCTGCGAGTCTCCCGAGCGCAGCCTGCTGCGCTGGATAACCTTGAGAGCGTACCACTGACCGGTAGGTCTGTGCATGGCACGCATAACGGTAGCGAAGGAGCCCTTGCCCAACTCGCGATCTATTTGGTACTCCGCGTGGAGGCCCGTTGCAGGCTCTCCAGCAGCGACATGTCTGAAGACATAGCCTGGAAGGGATGAGTATGGACAAAGGCGCAGCCGGCGAGATTACATACGGTAGTCCTCAGCACCTCCGTTCTGCGTTTGCGGTGCAACGGTCCCGAAAGCGATCTCATTTCCGTCGTGAAGAAGCGCGTGCCTTCCCTTGCCAACCTTCATACCATTGATCTGCGGAGCGTCAGTTGAGAGATGAGGTCAGGGAGACAGGATAGACGCACAAAGGTCCCGTTGCTCGACATGTCATACACGGTGATCGCTGCCGTCCGATCCTCCTTTCCATCCCAGAAGATCCGGCAGTGGGTATTGCCTGGCAGAACGGACGCGTCAGATCGCGTGCAACGCGGTGAAAAGCAGCTACACGCACTGATCTTCATCCCCATCAGGCGGCAGTCGGAATGTTCCTGGTTGCGGCCAATCGTATATGTTGGCTTATGCTTGATGAAGTCGATGCGGGGCACGGCGGGGTTGCATGGGATAAGATAGCCCCAGAGGTGAGCGTCGATGGCGGGGTTGGGCTGCGACCCCTGGGACGCGTCCTGCGTGGACTGTGTGGCTTGGGTCTCTTCTTGCTGCGTCGACGGCCCAGGGGTGTCGGTGAGCATGGCATCTGCTGCTGGATATTCCATTGCGCGACAAAAAGAGCTGCTAGGACAAGATCTTGCTGGTATGTGTTTGAATGTGTTGCTTGAGAGGGCTACCGCGGGGAGTACGTCCGGAAGGTAGAGCGAACGAGGCAGCTTTTAAGGAACGAGTCAAGGACCGCTTTGGCCTTCCAGAGACAGCGCGAGGACCGCAGGTTGTCGTGGACTTTGACAAGGGCGGAGGATGTGGCCAGGATGATTGTGCCACTTGCGGCCGTCTGCAGACTCATAGCCGAAGTTGGACTCGCTTCGCATCGGCCACGCGCCGCGCAGACTCTGCCTGGAACCACCACGTTCCTCGTTCTCATGTCCATCTCATCGCCTCGGCTGCTTCGCACATCGATAATATCTGGTCTCGGAGATGATGCACACGAGCGTAACACAAGACGTGGGACTGGGCCCTACTCTCGCGACAAAGGCAGACGCAGACCACTCGGCGACTCGGATGAGCCTACGATGCGAATACGGGCATCATCATGAATCATAAATGATATTCTGGTCCTTCATCACAGTGCAGCGAGAGCAGGAGCGATGAGGAGCGACGCCAGCTTCATTCAACCGCTAGCGTTCAAAATGGGTTGCTACGGCGTCTCCTGGCATTTTGATAACAAGGGGCTTCTGCGCGCTGAGTCTCATCCATTCTGCCTTGTTGTCTCCGTCAAAATACAGTCTTTCACACTACTCGACTAATGTCGTGCATAGCAGAGTTGTGGTCCATGCCTACTGATGGGTGACGTTCATGCCGACGTCTGGTCACGGAAGATTCTAGACCACATGAGGTTGCGAGACAGATGTGCAGTACATCCTCGTAACTCTCTCAACAGGTCTGAGCTACTCGTGCTTGTCGTCATAAAGGCTGTCTTGATCAGCCTTCAGAAGGAGGCGTCGTCCCCTGTTCGTCATGCATGCTTCTGTTTTGACAGCGACCAAAGCTTCACTATCTCTGAGTTTGCCGAGGCCTTGTCTGAATTCTCCTGTAGTTTACCAGAGACAATCAGGGTGCAAACCGTTCGCGCTAATTGGGCTTGTTGCGCTTTGGCCTCCTTCGGTTTTCTCAGCCAAGATCACCTTTGGAGAAGGTCATTTCTTTGGCCGTCGTCGGTACATCTTCATCTCTCATCAGTTCACCCTCAGGCTTTCCTCCCGTGTACTCTGTGCATCCTGTGCACAGGAGAATTCATCAGGTTCCTAGACTGAGGACACTTGTAAGAGGAAGGGGCAGGGTGACGGCTCTGCCGAGCGAGAGACCGAGAGACCGTCATAAGCTCGGAAGCCACAATGACTGAATATGACCTATCTGGTATTGACAGCGAGATTTGATCACGGTGGATGAAAAAAAATCTGAGTACTACTAGAGTACTTCCGCATTTCGCGAATACCGTGACCATTGTTGCGTCTCCTTTCGCTGTTCGCGAGCGCGACATTGCCGGTGTGCCCGGTCTCCGGCACGATGCGGGCCGTAGGATGCTCATCGATCTCGAGTTCTGCCCAGTTCGTCAGTGAGTAGATTGCTAAGTTTCCCTCCGATGCAACACGTCGCTCAAGCTTTACCTTGGACGTGAACTCTCAACATTTCACTCTGCAACTGATTCTACACGAGAACGCGGGACAAGATGACATTGCTTCAAATAGTGACAAAGACGTCAGAACGAGGACGTATACATCGACCTTACACAACGAGACGTCCAGCTCGAGCCAGCGAGGGTACAGAGGTCACATCGGTGGTGCAAGTTCAACGCGCTCATAGATCCATAGGTCTTCAGTGCGTCCCGGCGCAACTTGGCAGTTACGATGGCAGACCAGTTGGACCTGAACAGGACCCACCATCTTCCGCGGCCTGCCTTTCCTGGTTCGCGGCATCCCGTACGTGCATTCGAGGCCAGAACGTGCGCAATGTCTGCACAGATACGAGATGATCAATATACAACACTTCGGATCGGAGACAGTGGAACAGGTGAACATTCGTTTATTCCTCGCTCCGAGAGGGTACCGAGGTATTCGAATGCGCCGCTGGGAGAGATGGGGCCGGATTATAAATTCTAATCCAGCCGATGATACGTCTCCCACTAGGATGACGTCCCGTGCCCATAGGGATGACTCGTTAACCGACTCACCGGCATTTCACTGCCTCCCCGCCGTCAGCACCATTGCCGGGATGTTGAACTTGAACGAGATGTCCGACTGGGGCATCATGTTCGTCGTAGGTGCACTTGATCTTGGCCTGGCGACATCCGTCGCAAGACCATTCTGCCCTGGCCGGTTTCGCGTCCAGGTTGGGTGCCAGGGACAGCGCGGCGGACTTGCCCGCTGTTCTCCGCCGCTTCTTCGTCGTGGCTGCAGGAAAATAGTGAGTACTGATTCTGCAGAGGGGTTGTGTAAACACTACTGCGTACCTTGCGCGAGCTTGTCACCCCTGCCTTGTCTCTTAGTCGGCGTTGGCGACCTTGGAGTTGCGGTACCAGCCCGCAACTCCGGCTTGCCGGTGTGTGCAACTATGGACACATTCAGCTCTTCCTGATAGAACTGCGCCGGCTGATGGTGGGTCGTGTAACCAGCTGTGGAAGCACCAGGTTGGGGCTGCGCCCCACGACAGATATCAGCTGCGCTGCTACACGACAGTATGCAACTGGAACTGACCTGGTATTGAGCGGCCATGGCGTATGCCGATGGCGCTTGGTACGGTGTATCTCCAGTTGTCATGTGTTGTTGTGCACCAGTGTACTGAGCTGGACAGCTGTTAGACACAAGTACGTGCAAGGTGGCAAGTTCATCTTACCGTAACTTGGCTGCGCTTCTATGGCAGCCAAGAGGTCATAGTCGACCTCGTCCGTCGCATGAAGGAGGGCTAGATACGACGGCGGAGGGGAAAGATGAAAGAACATTGTGTTTAGCAGTAATAGTGAGTATGTTGGATCGAGGAATGCGAACTGAAGAGGGCATCACGCTGTTTATATGCCCGAATCCTCGAGCGCTTGATTACACGTCGGAGGCAGCCACAACATCCGCTAGAACGCACCTAGAAACATGAATCAAGTTCCATGGACGACTGGGTCGCAAAACTGGAGCATACATACCAAATCCGTGTAACGTGTAGGTTACAATTGTCCGCCTTGACGAGACCTCTACAGCGCACGCGAAGCATGCGATGTTCGGAACCACGACCCCAATGCCTCGACGCTCACACCTTCCCAAACGCAGAATAGACCGGTGCCGCCTGGTGCTAGGGACAAAGTCACGTTGTTTGTGCAACAGCTGCGGAGCACACGAGACATTGGAAGCTATACAGCTTCGAATTCCATGAGACACTGTGGGTAATCAACTCCAGTCATAGTGAGTCGAAGAAGACACGAGGATGAGATTTTTCGCATCTCTGGATTGGTCGGCACCGCAGGAACTCACCCCAGAATGAGCAGCCTGTCGCGGACGAGGCACTGTTTGCGTGTGGCATGGATGTCGGCAAACCCATCTGAAGATTCGGAATAGAACGGAACGGGATGTATATGAGAATCGAAGCTGTAATTGCTCATTGTCTTGCAGTGAAGATTTCTCATGCAGATGAAATTCCGGTGTCCATCAATGGGGCATAGAAGAATGTCCGAATTCAGTGTCTCCAGGAAATGGGCACCGTCACGTCGGATAATACAAACCGGGTATTATCAGAAGACAAAGCAAGGTTCAATTTAGAAGTCCTGACTCCTTGCCATCGAACTCCGACGTTGATCTGAGTACCGCTGCCCTGGGCAGAGAATGCGCGGGCGACTGAGCGATCTCCAGGGAGTCCCACGTTGTTGTATAATAGGACTAGTGTGGCATCACGCCTCATATGCTCTCTTGGGTGCCTCTGGCGAAGCGATCCAGGCCTCCGAGCCTAGCTGGTGCCAAGTTGGACACTCATGCCGCAAGCGCTCAAATCATCCCACAAAAGATGTATTCGGAATCATGGGCTATCATGCATTTTCCGTTGCACAAAAGACCGTCAATGATATTGTTAAGTTTATGAAAACAGATTTCCTGTTTTATTCCGGGTGAGTTGGCACAATCTATGTCTATGTCAGAAGACAACAGCTTACGATCTACTCGGACAATGTAGATGACAAGGTCGCACCTGCGCGACAAGATACTGCGCAGAGCCCAAGTTGCACCATATTCGGCCAACCACAAAGCAGCACGCAATGGATCAAAAGCGCTGGCCGCTCCATGCAGTTGTATTCGCAGTCCGGACTCCGAGTCAAACTAGCGCGGGCAGGGCAACACCGTCTATCACACTGATGACGACGATATAGCGGTTAGTCAAATCTGTGGATTTTTTTATGGCAAGGAAATGCGCTGTTACCAATCGCAAGGTGATGCAGCGCGTGGTACGGTCGGCAGTCAACCTGCTTCGCGCGTCGACAACGGGTCACCGTCCAAGAGTCGCGTCGCGATGGTCGCGCCTGCTCGGCACGCGCTACATCCACGTGGCATCCAGCGCCCGTGATAGGGCTGGTCGTGGACCGTGGTCGTTGTCGCGCACCGTCTAATCCTTTGTATGATCATCGGGCCCGTCTGTACCCTCAGTAGTCGCGGCATCTTTCGACTTATTTAGTGAATTGATCCTGCATGTGTTCTATTCACCCCCTGAGATACCGCGTCGACAACTCAGATTATACGACTCACTGGCTGATCACACCGACCCCCATCGTCAGCGCCATGTTCGGGATGCTGGTCTTGGATGAGGCGCCCCGCCGGAACATCGCGCTGCTCATAGGCGCACTTCATCTTCTGTATGCGGCCCTCACGGGCCCATTTCGCGGTGTTCGGTTCTGCATCTGCGGCAGACTTGCCAGCTGTGCACCGCCGTGAGGCTGCCAACAGTGCAGGGGGAAGGTGGGTGTGCATTCCGTAAAGGGCCTATATGAACAGTACTACGTGCCTTTCGCGAGCTTGCCACTATGACCTCTAGCTCGAGCTTTCCACAGGAGAACGCTGCCGTGCGGCGTCCGTGATAGTTTCCGCCAGTATTTAGATCGGTGCGCGTCGGGGTACTGCGCTCGTCTCCCGGTTGTTCACGGCCTTGCGGAATGACCTCCGAAGAGCAGCATTTGGAGAAGTGAGACAGGATCCTAATCCATGGACCTGAGCATCATGCAGAGGGATGCAACATAGTGTACCATTTGACATTCACTGAGCCGCTTATCTTGCGTTACAAGATCACCGAGGGCGCCGCGACGTGCCATCTGAAGTTGTGGGACATCAAAGACTTCCATAACTCGCAACAGACCGTGTACACGCAAGGAGATTGAGGACTTCCTGCCCGTGCTTTGTAACTGAGTACTTCGATGTGCTGCTGCAGCGCCAATAAAAGTGATAGCCAGGTGCGATCTCCGTACCAGTCCAGTCGGTGTATAGGCCAAATGTTCGCAACAGCCAAGTGTGCGACATCACTTCCGAGTATGGGGAGGAAAGACGCATCGAAAAGTCAAGATGGATCGCCGAAGAAATTGAGGACATTGAGGATATATGCGCAACAAGAGGGAATATGGCAATGCACAATATCACGGAAAGACGTAACGTGTCTCCTCGTCCAAGCGAATGTGAGATTTTGAGGGCTGCCCGATTCCGGGGCGTAAAACACCTCATTAGGGCGAATTTCCATAGGAACAATATGACGAAGCATGGAATACTCATCTGGTTTGATCTGCTTCAGTACAAGTTACGACGACAACGATTGAAGCTTGCTGAAGATGGTCGCTGGATGTACCATGAGAATCGCCTAGTGACTGGTTTGCATGCGCTCAAGTATTGATTGACCCAGCAGAGTGAAACGTAGCTGGAAGAACGAAAAGAGGGGAGGGGAAGATAGGACGCCGGCAACTTCGAGCTCCACATTTATAGCGCCGAGTTCCACGCCTAGTTGACAGAGCTTCCGAGTCAAATTTGAGGACGCCGAGCTCGACAAGATGGTTTTGAGGATGTGCAATACAACGTAGTGATAGCCGAGAACAGAGCCTGACAAGTGAATAGGAGTTATGGGGAATCCAAAAAGAGCCAGCTGTGCGCCCGAACACTTCCGTCGGGAACCAAAATGGTGTAAGCTCTCCGTTACAGCAGCCCCTGATGTAAGAACGCAGGATGTCCGAGCAACATCTCGACACGATACAATTTTAAGAGATGTGGAAGCTTCAGACGAAGCCCATGCCAGCGGGAGTGTGCCTAGGCTCTTGCGTTTAGGCCGGAGCCAGTATTCATGTCGCCTGGAGGCAGTATCGACGGTCAATAAAGCAATGTCCCATCGCATGTTGAACCACTGTCACTCCTAAATAAGAGCCGAGGTATGGAGAGGATTCGTGAGACATACCGGTTAGTGACTTGCCCCTTTGGACTCCACGGGCATGAGCTGCACTCCTCTCGCGCTCGTTCACCAGCACAATAGCCGGGGCGTGTATAACGTGTTCTTCGTCCGTCAAACTCTCCATGCCTGTAGAGATACCTTCGGTCGGCTCTTGGCAGATAGCTGATGTCTGATGCGCGAGCGTCCAGAAAATCAACACGGGCGAGCGCTATCGACGAGTCCCGCAGCAAAGAAATTTGGCAGTCGTGGGTGCATCGTGTTGTGTTTGACGAGCATTTCAGCGCAGCCGGGCGATGATGAGGAAGGTTGAGTTGACAACTGGGGTACCTCATGTGAGATGGGAGTGGAGCGGAGGCAAGGTGCAAGCGGCTGTGGCGACCGAGAGTGACGGCTACGTTCAGCCACCGGGGCAGCTCACGATGAACAGACCCGCGGTGGCTCACAAGGAATGGGGACAACGAGTTGTACTATGCGATCACCTGACTAACGCGTCGCGCTACAGCATTCGATCTCCGCCTGAAACACGTGGCCTGAAACATGCTCCAGAGGCGGGTCGCAGAGGCTGCTGTCTTTGTCTCCACCCTCTCTTCTGTCACTGTACATAGCTGTCTTTTCTATATATATATCACCTTGCCTGCGCCAAAGAGCCAGTCTCAACAAAACCTACTTGGTCTCTCAAGAAAAGGCCGAAAGCGGCCCAGCACTTCTGACTCTCGACAGCCGGGGATTGCAAACCCAATGTCTGGGAAGACATGCACCATCCGGCCATGTATACGCCGTCTGCGCGGGTAGGGATTGCATATCCTGCCCGAGCTGCAATCCCTACCGTGCACTGGAAACTCCGCCATGCACTGCAAACCCGGCCGTGCACGGCAAGGCTACACCGGGTTTCCGGTGCAATTCAATAGTATGGCTATAATCGACTCAGGGCACCGATACGGAGGAATAAAATCCGGCTACCCGCGCAGGCGGGGGTTGCAGCGCAGATGAGGTTTGGATGGCCATGGATGGCCTTCGATACCGTCGGACACTTTTGCTGATGGCCGGTGTGCCCGGTCTCCGGCACGATGCGGGCCGTAGTATGCCCATCGATCTCGAGCTCTGCCCAGTTTGTCGGTGAGCAGGTAGATTGAAGCTATCTGATAAGTTTCCCTTGGCCATGACACGTCGCTCAAGCTTTACGTTGGACGTGGACTCTCAACATTTCACTCTGCAACTGATTCTACGCAAGAAGGCGGGACACGACGATATTGCTTCAAATAGTGACAAAGACATCAGAGTGAGGGCATACACATCGACATCACACAACGAGGCACCCAGCTCGAGCCAGCGAGGGTACAGAGGTCAGATCGGTGGTGCAAGTTCAACGCGCTCATAGATCCATAGATCTTCAGTACGTCCCGGCGCAACTTGGCAGTTACGATAGCAGACCAGTTGGACCTGAACAGAACCCACTATCTTCCGCGGCCTGCCTTTCCTGGTTCGCGGCATCCCGTACGTGCATTCGAGGCCAGAACGTGCGCAATGTCTGCACAAATACGAGATGATCAATATACAACACTTCGGATCGGAGAAAGTGGAACAGGTGAGCATTCGTTTATTCCTCGCTCCGAGAGGGCACCGAGGTATTCGAATGCGCCGCTGGGAGAGATGGGGGCGGATTATAAATCCTAATCCAGCCGATGATACGTCTCCCACTAGGGGGCGTCCCGCGCCCATAGAGATGACTCGTTAACTCGGATTATTCGACTCACCTGCATTTCACTGCCTCCCCGCCGTCAGCATCATTGTCGGGATGTTGAACTTGAACGAGATGTCCGACTGGGGCATCATGTTCGTCGTAGGTGCACTTGATCTTGGCCTGGCGACATCCGTCGCAAGACCATTCTGCCCTGGCCGGTTTCGCGTCCAGGTTGGGTGCCAGGGACAGCGCGGCGGACTTGCCCGCTGTTCTCCGCCGCTTCTTCGTCGTGGCTGCAGGAAAATAGTGAGTACTGATTCTGCAGAGGGGTTGTGTAAACACTACTGCGTACCTTGCGCGAGCTTGTCACCCCTGCCTTGTCTCTTAGTCGGCGTTGGCGACCTTGGAGCCGCGGTGCCAGTCCGCAACTCCGGCTCGACAGGGTGTGCGTCCATGCCTGCATTGACCTCTTGATGGTTGACATGTTCCGGCTGCTGTTGGGACATGTAACCAGCGGCATAGGGACCTGCTCAGCAACACTGCTACGCGACAGCACACAGTTGGAACTGACCTGGTACTGAGCGGCCATGTGGTATTCCCATGGCGCTTGGGCGGGTGTATCTCTGATTGTGCGCTGTTCAGCACCAGTGTGCTGAACTGGACGATTATAAGACACAAGTACATGCAAGGTGGCAATTTCATCTTACCGTAGCTTGCCTGCGCTTCTATGGCAGCCAAGAGGTCATCATCGTCCTCGTCCATTGCATCAAGCAGGGCGAGATACGATGGTGGAGGAGGAAGATGAAATAACATTGCGTTGAGCAGTAACAGTGAATGTGTTGGATTGAGGATGCGAACTGAAGAGGGTGTCACCGCTGTTTATATGCTCGAATCCTCGGGCGCTTGAATACACGTCGGAGACAGCCACAACATCCGCTGAAACGCACCTGGAATCGTGAATAAAGCTCCATGGACGACCGGGCCGCAGAACTGGAGCATACATACCAAATCCGTGTAACGTGTAGGTTACAATTGTCCGCCTTGACGAGACCTCTACAGTGCAAGCGAAGCGTGCAATGTTCGGAGCCATGACCCCGGTGCCTCGAGGTTCACACCTTCCGAAACGCAGAATAGACCGGTGCTGCCTGGTACTGGGGACAAAGCCACGTTGTTTGTGCAACAGCTACGGAGCACACGGGACATTGGAAGCTATACGCCTTCAAATTCCATGAGGCACTGTGGATAATCAAGTTCAGTCATGGTGAGTCGAAGAAGACACGAGGATGAGATCCTTCGCGCCTCTCGATTGGTCGGCACCGCAGGAACTCACCCCAGAATGAGCAGCCTGTCGCGGACGAGGCACTGTGTGCGTGTGGCACGGATGTCGGCAAACCCGTCTGAAGATTCGGAATAGAACGGAACGGGATGTATATGAGAATCGAAGCTGTAATTGTCCATTGTCTTGCAGTGAAGATTTCTCATGCAGATGAAATTCCGGTGTCCATCCATGGGGCACAGAAGAATGTCCGAATTCAGTGTCTCCAGGAAATGGGCACCGTCACGTCGGATAATACAAACCGGGTATTATCAGAAGACAAAGCAAGGTCCAATTTAGAAGTCCTGACTCCTGCCATCGAACTCCGACGTTGATCTGCGTACCGCTGCCCTGGACAGAGAATGCGCGGGCGACTGAGCGATCTCCAGGGAGTCCTGCGTTGTTGTACAATAGGACTAGTGTGGCACCACACCTCACATGCTCCCTTTGTGCCTCTGGCGAAGCGATCCAGGCCTCCGAGCCTAGCTGGTGCCGAGTAGGACACTCCTGCCGCAAGCGCTCAAATCATGCCACAAATGATGTATTCGGAATCATGGGCTATCATGCATTTTCCGTTGCACAAAAGTCCACCTATGATACAGCTGAATTTATAAAAACAAATTTCCTGGTCTATTCCAGGTGATCTGGTACAATTATGTCAGAAAAAAACAGCTTACGGTCTACGGCTCGGACAATGTCGATGATAAGGTCGCGCCTGCGCGACAAGATACTGTTGAGAGCCCAAGTTGCATCATGTTCTGCCAACCACAACGCAGCATGCAATGGATCAAAATCAGTGGCCGCTCCCTGCAGTTGTATTTGCAGTCCGGACTTTGGGTCAAACTAGCGCGGGCATGGCAACATCGTCTGTCCGAGTCGCAGTGATGACGACGATATAGCGGTTAGTCAAATCTGTGGATTTTTTCAGGGCAAGGGCATGCTCTACTACCAGTCGCAAAGGGATACAGCGCGTGATACGGTCAGCGGTCAACTTGCTTCGCGCGTCGACAACGGGTCGCCGTCCAAGAGTCGCGTCGCGATGGTCGCGCCTGCTTGGCACGCGCTACATCCACGTGGCATCCCGCCGCCCGTGATGGAGCTGGTCGTAGACCGTGGTCGTTGTTGCGCACCGTTTAATCCTTTGTATGATCATCGGGCCTGTCTATACCCTCAGTAGTCGCGGCATCTGTCGACCTATTTATTGAATTTGATCCCCGAGTATCCAGGCGTTTAGTACTTCCAGCATGTTCAAGTTGGGCTCTTCTCTCTCCCCGGTTCACCGGGAGTCATGAGGAGATTTTCGTTGAGGAGATTTTTGTGCGCCGAAGGTGCTGGCTCTGTATGCGCTGCCGAGAGCTAATAAGCGGGCAGGTGCTGTGAAAAGTGCGCGTCAAGTGCTGGTATGCTGACAATGGTCGTATATAGACATTGTTCGGAATAACATGCTCGGATTATGTATTATGGCTTTTACAGCATGGCGTCCGTCGTCGCTTCGATAGAACGTTGAAAACCATAGATATTACAGGAATACTCTACCCATAATCGTTACATCGCATACAAGCTGAACTCTCAGGAACTCGAGCATTTATACGTTAACGAAGAAATACATTGTTGTCGCAGCATCCTACGATGAGACACCACATATTGAGATACATTCGATGCGCAGATCTCCTGAATAGATAGCGTCGCTATTTCACCGCGTGGCACATTGAAACATAGACGTCAATCGGAGCCCAGGACCACGTCAAGCCAGGAAGATCGACTAGTTGAGGCCTTAGGCGGAGACGTCGTACCAGGCGTGGATTGAGGCTCTGACGTAGCAGATGCGGCGCCAGACGTGACATATGACTGAGTGGATGGAACCATCACAGCCTGGGTGGCGCCGAATGCAGAAACAGAGGACGTAAATGGAGAAGGGGTGACACTGGCAGGGTTCGAATTGGAATCAGGTACTGCAGGCGCAGTGACAACAGCAGTATACGCCGTTATCTCGGTAGCGGTCCGCTTTGGCCTGCCTGGTTTTTTGAGCTCTCGTGTCGTCTTGCACTTTAGATCGTTCTCCACACATGGTCTGTAGAAGCAGCCAGTTAGCTCCTCGCTGATGACCATACTACTTTAAAGAAGCGACGGGCGTCTTAAACATTGAATCGACCAACTCACAGACATGATCCGCCGTCAGGATGCTTCACGCACTTTACTTTTCTCACGTTACACAGATCACAGGCTTGGCCACTGTCAAAAACCCTAGGCCGGCGGGTCCTTGCAGGTTTTCGAGGAACAGGTTTTGGTTTTGGTCTCGATGGCGGAGACCGATGATCGTTCCCAATATATTCGCTCGGGACAACCTGAAGGTGCTCTGTACTGCAACTAACGTCTTTGGTCTGCTTATCTCGAATGGTGTTCCAAGATGGTGATTCAATCTTGTGAGCAGGGTATGTATGTTGTCGCTGGCCACTGTCAACATGAGTAACGCTAGGTATCTCATCGCTTTCATAGCCTGTAGTCGCGGACGATACCGCTGAGGACGAGACTGCAGATGGGCTCGGAGGGTATTGAAGTTCTCCAGGATCGTCGCATGTATGGCACGAGCCTTTGTACAGATCATCTTGAACTGTAGTCCAAGACGGCAATATGTTCCGAGGGTCTATGTACGATGTTTCATATCAGTATGATCTGGGATCACTCTGAGCGAATCAAGTTGCAGCTTACCTCTTCTACTTAGCGTGGCTAGAGCATGGCCCTTGGAGAGGAGTCCATCGTCAAGATCCGAGGATGCGCCCTGGCCTATTTTGCTTTCCATATCTTTAGGTCGATTAGCATGAGCCATGACAGGAAAATAGGCTAGCGACATGCCTGGGAAGACGTCAAGATGACGGGGAGTGGCAGCGGGAAGAAAGAGCGTCGCTAGCAGGAGTTTTTGTGGGCGGAAAGACGGCACCTCCGAGCGTCTCAGTTTGGAGTCAGATATTACCACCACGATGCCCATGCAGCTGGATACGCTACGACAGGACGAGCATCAGAAATGGTCCGGCAATGCCTGTGCGAGATGCTGACCTCACATCACAGATAAGCAAATACTTCCGATCGCGATGGCCACGCGTGATCGCACAATAAGCCTTGAGGCTTGTGGGCGGCATGATTTTAGGCATTCTCCGTACTGCAGGTCGGTGTTCTGTCTTGAAGTCCTATGACTAAGTTCAACAAAATATCGGTGGCCAACCCCAAAGTATCGTATCGATACATGGGCTAACTGAACAATTCACTGTTTGAAGCTCTGCCGCGGCTAGGCGATCGAGTGAAGCTTCTCGAGTCAATCGCTACGAGCTACCGTGCCTATTCAAGCGGGTGAACGTCTCGTGCCTAGCATGTGGACGTGTGCAGCTGGTGAACTTTATCTTTGAGAATGAGTACAGCGATATCAAGCCCATGAATTGTACCCAGAAAAATGGAGCGACATGATCAGACATGGCCAGCAACTGCCTTGTCTTGCGATGAGACGATGAGTCACCATAACGGCCAGCCTCATTGGTCCCAGCAACGGATCACCCACGTAGTTCGCATATATGGATATACTTCTTTCCCGCGTACTCCCACGCGTCTACAAGGAACTCACAGAGAGTTCGCCGCATTGAGAACAAAGGGGGATTGTTCTTGGATCCGAGCGGAGTTAGGCACAATGTAGGTTCTAAAAAGAATCGCGCAGCATCACAGAGAAGATGCTGCACAAATACGGATGAAGTTCAAAAGCTTGAGGAGTGAGCTTCAAGTTCACCGGTCCGGTCTATATGAGTTGCGACCTGTTGTTGCGATTCCGAGCAGACGAGGCGAGCGCCGCGTAGGCCAGTGATGCAGACGCTCATTTGCCAGATTGGTTGACCCGCTTTTGTGGCGCTGGAGCGCCAAATTCTGTCATATAGTTCAACTTTGTTCGCCCCTGAAGCCTGCCTTAACCTATGACATTGTGCATGCAACTGCGAGAAATTGTTCAACGTTTTTGCCTTGATTGTAAGTGACTATATGTCCCTTTTCTTGGATGACACGATTTAGCGCTAGTAGATGAACGGCTCAGACCCAGTGGTCGCGTTTTGACTGGATGTGAGCTCCGGTGTTTTGCTCCACGTACTGATCAAAGACTTTCACAGAGCGTCCTTTGCATATAAGTCGCCGCACACGTCAACACTCCTCTATGTATAGGTGCAGCAGTCACGAGCTAACGCCCATTGCGCGCTACTGTAACTGTCTGCTGTCGAAGTGGGGCTAAGAAGTTGGTGGGGTTCCTCGACGTCATGCTGTCGCTGCATTCTACAAGAATATGCAGGCCCCATCCTTTGACGCACGTCAAACTTGCTCACACTCTCGACCATGCCGGATTCCAGAGAATCGAGCCGGGACAATACACCCTCACGTTCGGGATCTGCGTTGCATCCAACACAGGATCAGGACGAGAGCCAGAACAAGAATACTCGTCAACACAGTCCGAGCGTTGCCTCTACTTTGCACAACGACCTGTCTGAACCAGAACCCGGGAACGGCAACCGCACAGCACTTATGTCCACCGGTAAGAATATCAGCGCGCTGTATAGGCATGTTGAATCGAACATAAGCAGAGCGGAACACGCTGAGCCGCGTAGTTCCTATTCCGCCGGAGGTCATTATAAGGTACCCGTACAGAGACGGCAGACAGGCCTGGGGTAGAAAAGGACTCGGCCAAATCGGTATGAGCGTAAGTCATGTTCCTACCTAGCCCCTCAAGCTGACTCATTCCTATCAAATGTACTTCAGGAGACTAGACGAATCCTGTGGGAGTCATATTTCTTGGGAGATCAGCGGGGTGCAAGCTTGAAGAAACGCGTGAAGATGTTCAGTGTGTCAGATTTCAACATGCGAGCGAGGCTATCGGGTACATTCTATGGTCGTGAAGATCAGGAGCCCATATTGTTGCAGATGATTGGCTGGAAGGAGATGATGACGACTATCAAGGAGATTATCCTGGACTATACACCGCCTACTGAGGATGTTTCAAAGAATTGAGATGCAGTTATGAAGCTGACTACATGATAATGACCCCGAGAAGGAATACGTTCAGGAGGTAGACCATAGTAGTATCCAGCTCGAAGAATTGTTATCGGAAGAGCCGGGGTTATACACGTGATTATCCTTAACGTAAGCTCCTGCAAGCTCCAGAATCAGGAAAACGCCTAGTGTAACCGGTCATGATGGAGCTTGAACCACGACCATACGAATAGTGTCCGGCTGCGGACATACGATTCAACTTGAGGATCTGAAGTCCATAAGACAGTGGGGCACGTCGTCTGCGGAGAGAGGCTAGCGAGAGCGCGCAACTCTATGAAGTTTGGTGAACTAGTCGCGTTACTCGACGACATGCTGTCATTAGATGAGAAGTGCCTTATCTTGAATTCTCGACAGACAGTGTCCACGGCACAAGGTCGGTCCCATCCCATTTGAAGTCATTGATGTGAGGCATGGCGACCGGAGGTCAGTCTGGCGCAGGGTGTCATCGTATCTGTAAGGACTCGCATTACGAAGGAGCTTAGGGTGCGCGAAAAGTAGTACGACAAGAGTTATGCCTGCTCACAAGGTCAAAGGGCACGTTCTATGGCTTGGAAGATGACGGCTCCATATGGATACAACCAGCGATGGGCTGGCGGGAGCTGATGAAGAACGTCAAGAGCCCATCATTGAATGGACCCCATGGAGCGAAGGTCACGTGAAAAAATGATCTGTCAATGCTCAAGGCAGTTTGACCACTTTAAGTGGCGAACAAGTCGATGTGAGACATTATCGCCCCGTTGCTATGCGAATAACGAACAGTTGCAGATAGCTCGAGCAGTAGCAGTTCCATGACCTGCCACAGTGACTCAAAAAGACACAATGCAGTGATCATCATACTAATACACGAGTCACGAAGCACTCACTAGTGGAGCTGCTAGACATCATACGAAGTCTGCCTCAGTCCGGAAGGCAGCGTCGATCTGATCGGAGAAATCTTTGCCAACATGTCCGATTCACAGGATCATAACAGTCTTGGCTTGTCTCTTCCTGAGGGAGGTAAATCCTCGAATGGCATCGTGAAAGATGATGTGCGTGAAGATGTAAATCGGGGTAACCGTAAAAAAATAGTCATATAATTATAAATACTGTCCGAAGACCGGGTATTAGATCCTGGATCCATGCATCGTCGAGTCCTAGGCTGTCGTGACCCGCCGAGTCGTCTGACAGTTCGCTAGTTTGCTGCACACAACAGTAGCAGTGCCGTGGGATCCTGGTCATAGCCAGTATCTATGTCATCTGCCTTGGTGGGACAAGAGCGGCACGCTTCTGCGGAGAACATGTAGTCGAACCACGGCCGTGTGTCTATACCAGTACAGGAGGTGTGTTGATAATGTTTGGGACATTCCACGAAACTGCGTAGGATTAACGGATGCGATCGGGTAGTTCGCGCGTGAGGTAATGCCAGATGTAATGCGACCAGCCTTCGAGGACGCCAGCACCGGTCATGATGTGAAGGCAATCGCCCGTTGCGTGCTGCTCAGAGTGTGTGAATAAGTCAATCGTGAGTGGCACAAGGCAGTGCAACGTGCAACGTACAGCGTCTGGCCGTAACAGGGCTGGTCTGTCTATAGAGAGGTAGTGGATGTTCCGGTAAGGAGAAGGTGGGGCTAGGACCTCCTAGATAACGAAGTCAGACCTATGAGCTCCACTTACCGAATCTCGCAAGGGAAGTGCGCACCTCGAAGATTGCATTGAAGTCCTTGATAAAAGCCCAATTGTACCAATTCCACCGGAAAGGTTGGTACTCTTTCCAGGGTTCGCGATGCTCCTGGCAATCTTCATGGCCAGGAAGATACGCCCTCACGATCACCTGTTTCATGGCGTCTCCAGAGTGCCAGATCGTCTGTTGCACCTCGTCCGCCCAAGCCACCATCGACTCCTTGAAGAGCTCCAGCACCGCGTCGATGCCGTGACCGGGGGCCGTCTGGTTCCGAAGTCCGCCCAACAACGTCGTCGTCCAGTGCCCGCCAGTACTGACGATCAGCGTGCCGTAGTTCGCCCGAGGGAGCGGGCTGTACAGAATCTGCATATATTCTTTGGGCGACATTGACCAGTATTTCTCCTCGCTGAACAGTTGAAACTCAGGCGGGGGGTGATGCATTTCATGATAGATGTCCTCGATC
The DNA here is from genome assembly GCA_001687445.1 of Obba rivulosa. Taxonomy (NCBI): domain Eukaryota; kingdom Fungi; phylum Basidiomycota; class Agaricomycetes; order Polyporales; family Gelatoporiaceae; genus Obba; species Obba rivulosa. Next base: position 37,150 of record KV722478.1, read on the forward strand.
TCATCCTTCTCCAGAAGCAGATCAACGCGGCGGAAGGTGACAAGCGGTGTAGTGCTAATGTTGAATCCCGGGGGGAAAGACAGGTATGGAATGAGTTCCGAGGTCGGGTCGAGGTAGAGGTTCTGTGGCCATGCGCGGTCAAAATAGGGGTTCTCAGTGTAGTTCGGCGTCGCCCGGACGTGGGGATATAGCAAGCATGATAGTGAGAAGAAATGGTTTTCCGTGACGGAGTCTACCAGCGGCGCGTGAGACTGCGGAATCAACCCCGCACGACTGAGATTGCTCACCGCCGATCAAAAGCCAGCCTCCATCCTCAACCAGATGGCGTACCATCGCCTCACGAGCGAGCGGCCGGACGTCGCAATCGTCACTGGGCGTCCAGTCCCAGGCCGTCGCGCCCGGGAACCTGTCCCATTGCTCCTCCTTGTCGGCCGCGAGGTGCCAGTAGAACTCACGGGAGCTTGCACATCCCTGGAAGCCCATGAATTGGAGCGCGTCCGCGGACTGGGTCATCCTCGTGAGATTCGTCGGCAGCTCAGCCTTGCGCGTCCATGATCCGTCCGCCCATGCTCGGGGCGAGCATGGGCTCTCCGGGTTCTTCGTCGGCGCTGTGAACCCAAAGCGGCTCACAGTGCTTGTGACGGTTGACGAGAAGGTGTACAGCGTGAGCAGGAGGCTGACGAGTGCGCCCAGACCAATGAGCTTTATCGTTCGCCCACGCAGGGTGAGGGGGAGCTTCGTGTCCATACCGCCGCGCGGATTCTACGAATTCTAAACGCGCAAAAGTCCGATCGCAGAATTCAAATGTACAGTGGTGCCGTAGAAGATGAGAAGGACCGCTGCAGACCTGGTCGTCGCCGAGGGTCGAGGAATGTTTGCGCCACTGCGCACACGTGGCTAGGTATCAAAGTGGTGGCGGCGGCGAGATCGTCGACTTGAACATCATCACAAGGTTAATTGACATGGAGAACCCGAACGTTGAACGGCAGAGTATACTACTACAGAGGATTGTGAAGAATGCGGTACGCCATGTCGCATCGTACCATTTTCAATGCTAGTGTTTGACGCACGATCCCAGGACAAGTGCACAGAGACGATCCTGGAGCTGAACCACTGTCTCGAGGTTCGTATCAGCAAACTTCATGTGACCGTACCATGTTCTCAACAATTTGCAGGAGATAGTCCGTGCCAATGCTCATGTCCAGATTGCGGCGGATCTTGTGACTCGGTACAGCAGAAACGTTCAGTACAACCTAGAGGCTACTCGCGAGCTCAGTGAGACGCAATGATATGCACCTGTTCTTCGTGATACTATGCATCCCGGCTTTCAGTTCCATTGTATCCTCTGCGGGCCTCATCTCTGCCGAGTGCACTCCTGTGCACTCGGTCTGCGGGCCCAGGAGTGCCCACAACGGATGATATCAACACCGAGACGTCGTGACTTCACATTGACATTTGGTTCCCAGCAGCAACTGCGCGCCAGCGCTCCAGAGTGAAATGGTACTGTATAGTGCACCCAACCTTGATGGCAAAAACGAAAGACTTAGTGGATGAGGGTGCGTCAATAGCTGCGCCTGCAGCATAATCCAGGACACCTTAGACACCACATCATTTATTCTGCGGCTTATGGCGTGGCTGATGCTGTGCAACGTCGGTGAGACCGTAAGGGTGCCAGACATGCATGAACTGTGCTCGCCGCAGTCACACGATCATGTATCAGTGGCAGTCGGCTTCTTAATAGGCTACTGCTCAGTGAGTGAAAAACTGGCTGACAGCGACATCGACGTGGTGCCCGCTCAAGGACGTAGTCGTATTGTTCATACGTCTCATTTGACCGCCTCATTAACGATGAGCAAGGGCACCGAAGGACGGAGTCGAATGCCACACGAGCAGGTTCGCCGATACCGCCACAGACCTGGAGGCGGGAGGTGACATGTCGAAAGAGCGCTCATGTTATATACCATCGAGCGCTGTTCACCGTACCCTCTTGGAAAGGTTCTCGATGTGAGTCTTACTAATGCGGACAGTTGCGCTAGTTTCTGAGCAGTCAAATGCGGAATGAGAGGAACAGAAAAAGTATCCGAGCGCTCGAACTACGCGACTGCTGCGCTAGACAACAGCAGACGTGTCGCAGAGTGCGATGTATAGCATGGTAACTGTTATTATCTGATATTTGCTGTATATCGCCGACTGAGCTCGCAAGAGAGACGAATGGCAAAGAACGTGAGTCGAGTGGAAAGTATCGGCAGGACGGTGCGTACTCCGCAAATTCTTGACCTTGGCGCTTATGGTCGCAGACTGATTTGGCACGTGCTCGCGGAACGGAGCCCAGCACGGAGGGGGACGTGGAAGTCTTACAATACATTCCTCAGTGCCCGATCTTATCACCTCAGTACTTTACTTCAGCTCATTATGACGATCTAACGGGACGCTGGGGATCATTCTGGATATGTTTCGAATGCAACGCAATGGCACGAACAATGCAATTACCCGAGATAGGAGAGCGGGACCAACGATGACGGAGATGGCGTAACAAAACGAGGCACAAGGTAAAATAGGCCGAAATTGGAGATGGAATGTTGATTGATTAATTGTACACAGAAGGGGTGGAAGAATGGTGAGTACCGACGGGGAGACAAATGTTCAACGTCACAAACACTGGCAGCTAGCTTGGTATCCTGCGGCGCACGGAGCCCTTGTATACAATGCCTCACTTCTCACTTGCCAATTGTACACTGAAGACGTCAAGAGGATTTCCTGAGGCTTTATCACGGTGTGGGTATCGGTACCCCTACCGGTAACGGCAGAACTTATCCCAATAGTGGACACTGCATCGTCTAGAGATCGACGTCAGTATGCACACAAGATGAGAAGACAAGTAACGAATCGATATGACGCGGAAGAGCTGTCGATAGGATACAAGACATCCTCATACGACGGCGCACTGCGACCATCACATAGAAAAACCACTCTCCGAATTCGCCTCGAAGCATACTGAAGAATAATATTTGAGTGACTCACGAGCAAGCAACTCCAGACCCTCTTACTCCGTCACACCCCTTGGCCGAATTGCTGCAAGGAATGCAGGCCTCTCCAGGCCTCTTCCTCGGACCCGGCTTCCGGGCAGATGGTTTCACCATTCCGCCTGTCTTCCTCGATGGATATGGCCCGACATCCAAGTTCGAGGACCTCTTCGATTGAGATGGCCCGACGTCCTCGTTCGAGGACGTCTCCCCATCCCAGGTCGGTTTGAGCCAGGGGTATCCCCAGCTCGTACTCACATCAGCATAATGCTCAACGGAGCTGACAGGGCCGCCTTTCGTGGCACCGCATGCTTGTGATGCTGCAGGTACGTCAGATGTTTGCCTGTGAAGTCCATGTAGTGGAACTAACCTGACGGAGGCGCCAAGGTTGGCTCAGCCTTCGAAGACGTTGTCGGGGCGGGCCCTGGAGGAATCAACTGGAGTTCCAGACCTTCTGCCCGCAAACCTGGATATCCGGCTGGAGGGGCTGTACAGTCCTCCCATTGTGGAAGAGGTGGCGCTGGGAAGTACACAGTGGCTCCTGGAGCCGTCTGAGCTGTGTCAAAAGGACGTCACCATGTCGTGGACCTCGGTGCAGAGTAGGATTAGCATACCATATTGGCGTTCGGAGGCTGACCATAGCCCAATCTGCATGGCGTCCTCCTGTACTCCAGGATGTCCCATCTGAGGGGTTGTCCAATTTTGTGATTTGTGGAGAGGTGCCGACGGGTTATACACCATGGGTCCCGGAGCCGGCGGACCTATTTGAAGGTATGTCACCATGTTGTAGCACTCAAGAATGAAACGTGAGATTGGCGTACCCTGTTGGTGTTCGGAGGTCGGGGCCGACCATGCCCCATGTGTTGGTCCTTTTTCGTGCGCGCCATAGAAGTGGACCTTGTATCATGGCTCAGGGCTCTCTGCTACTGGATCGCGGACTAGTGTCACTGACCTGGCTGTGCGTCGGCTGATTCCACTGGAGCGGTCTCGCGGAGGGTCCATTTATACTCGTTCTTGATCCAGTACTCATAGAGTACTGAGCCTGATGATGGACATTTGCTGCCACCATCTGATTGTACAGGATGGGACCATTGGTCAGCAATATATCTCGTTAAAGGGCTGATGCGGTCCGAGATTTTATGACCCCGATAGCACGTTAGCACAAACGCGAGAAGGACGTGGTGGTCAGCCATCGCGCACATATGCTCTCGGCAGCAGGGTCTCCAAGCCCACCATCACCGCCATAATATTACCAGTGTTGGTTACGCGGTAGAGCCATCGTGGTCGACGAACTTGACAGGTTACAATCCTCTCACCTGTGCTGGGATATATTGCCTTGTACGTCTGTCAAACTCTAGTAGGCGAGAGAGTTTCGAAATGGGGGGAGGTGGTTCTCGTAGAAGCACGTCCATCGTCGTCCATTGGGATGTATGGTACACATCGTGCACAGAACGATGGACGAAGTGGTCGACCATCGGCTGCATATGCATCGGGGGGCCAGGACGATATGCATTCGCATGAGGATAGTATTGATATCGACTCATAGCTGGCCGCTGGAGTGAGGGTGGGGGATGAGAGAGAGGATGCAAGATGCGAGCGAAAACTTCAACATAACGGCGGAGACACCCGTGGATCCCTTGCTTCCATTTCCACGCGTCCAGCAGGAACTCCGGAGCACCGCAAGTCGCGGAGTTGGTCCATCGACCGTGAGACGTTTCAATGCGCCCTACGTCGTTCCAGAAGCTGATGCAAGTGGGTGCGTTGTCATTTGACTATGGATTTCTCATGGATGTTACAAGGACACGTCCTTATCGAGCACAAGGCGGCTTCTGATGCCAATGAACATTGTGGCAGCCAATCATGACCAAAGATGGGTGCTGCGGGTCCTCACGCAAGCCCCTCATGACATGGAACACTTTTTTCTAGAAGACGCTGCTCATGTCACATCCGGGACAGCTCAGGAACGTCCGCATGAGTCCCGGACTCCCGATGGGATGGACACGAAGATTTGCAGTTTAAGCGGGCACAATGATTAGGGGCATGCCGCACACCAGCGTGAATGTCCCAATGGTTACTCCAGAACCAGGCGAGATGGTCCTTGGTGGTGTCCTTGTACTCCATACGAGGGATCTAATCTCTGGTGTCACGCTGGGCTGTAATGTCATTCATCGCCAGACTCTGACTTAGCGGGATTCACAGTTGATCGCGACTAGGAAGACCTAATCTCCTCGAACGCGAGTCAAGAGAGCTGTTCGATCAGGGGTATGACTGTGATGATCATCTCTTGAGTATGAACAAGTATGGAAAGATCATGCTTGGGCCATCTCACTGTCATTCACGCTAGAAATGGTCTACGCCACACCGCAATGAGGAATGTAGGTAAGAGAGCAAACGGTCAGTCTGCGGAACAAAAGTGAAAGGCAACACATACGGCATTCGTGTAATCCCTATGCGCACTCCCAATCCCTCCACACACGCTATGGGATGAGAACATTTCTGCTGATTCAAGGGATCTGAGATGCAAGTGTTAAGTAGAGAAATAAGTAATTGGCGAGACAACTCACGTAAATGCAACTGGATTTTCTGAGGAACGAACAAAGGACCCGATATACTGGCGATATATCCGGCGGTCTTGAAGATTGATTATGAGTGAATGAGAGGATGCGTGGCCCGCTGCTGGAGAGCACAGGCTCACAGTACAGTACCTCTCAGTAATGCTGATGGCACCTTGCCAGTTGGTCTCTACATCGCTGGAAAGTGTCAAAGGATCGACAAGCGTGTGTAGCATGAGACCTCGAGAGTTCAGAGATGCCAAGCGATAGTACCCATTGCTCTGTGGTACGCCACACTTGGAGTCTGTAGTGATGGACGATCCCGGGTGTCCATCCGGCCCGACCCGGACCGGGAAGCCCCATGTCGGTCGTCGACTTGGGTGGGCGGGGCTGTGCATCATTGCGTCACGTTGAATGTACAGTAACTAACGGTTGAATGTTCAACGTTTGCTATGTCTACCTCTTTCTTTGTTTTAATGGCATACCGCTCTTGGCACCAACATTCGTTGAACATGTATCAAATATAAGCTATGATCTACAACAAACACCTGAGGTGGACATGAAATGCAGGAGATGTGTGCATGCAGACAGGCTGGGGCAGGGTGTACCCAAGGACCAATATGTACGTTCAATCTTCGTTTGGTTGTAAAATTATCAGTCCCAAGGTCCTGAGCCTATCCTTGACGTTTCCCCGACATGGCTCCGTTCATGACGTCCTTGGAGCATTTCTCGCTCGATTCTATACATTGGCTAAAGAACGCAGCCACATGGTCAGTACGGTATGAAATCAAGTGTGGGAAGCCACAAGCGCATGCAAGGGTTACGACACGTATCGCGGACAAAATGCGGGCCGCATGATGCCGGAGAGATACGAGACAATGGAGCAGCTGCTCTGCAAGCTGTTAGAACCCATCGAACGTGGTCAGTCCCACATGCTTGTCAGATAGGGTCACACAGCTCCTGGTATCCGCGCAATGGATGGTACTAGCAATAACTAGGCTACTCACTCGCATGCTTGCAACTCGGGTCCTGTACATTTCGACCCACGCCGTCGACACCGCCCACATCGCATACGTCGCACACGTCGCATTCCTGTTGGTGCCCTCGTTCTTGGCGTTGCTTCGTTGATTTGAGATGTAGAGTGTGTGGCTGTTTGAGGGTGGGTGATTAGTCGGACGGTGGTCGGAGAGAAGTGTCCCCTCATGGGTGCAGAGCCTGGAGATCTGGTGTCTGAGGCGTAGGTGCGTATCGCATTAAGCAGGCTGATTTTGTGTTTATAAGTTTTTGACGCACCATTGGCCTCATCCCTCCGCATGCTCAATCCTATACTGCCTTCAACGCTTCGCAATTGGTCTAGTGCTTGGCCCAGATGCCGCTCCCCACCCGATCCTGTTTCCTGACGCGCACGTTGTGCGTAGTCTTCCGTAATACCCTGTGTCGCATACGTCGATTGGTGTATAGGACCAAAGGATGGTCCGTTATCAACTACTGATGCTGGTGAGTAATTGATCAATGACAGGACAACGTGCATACCTTGATCGGTGCACTATGTAACATTTTGTCCCATATCTGGCATAGAACCCGACCGAGGCAGAAGTGGGCGATATGACGATGCTCGTTCTACCGTTCGATCGAGCGTGCTGGAGGACATGGACGCATCCCCTGACCGAGGTATATTCCGCGTTCACCGAATGGAGGAGAGCGACGCGGGTGGCTTCGATCTTTGCGAAGCTCCCTCTGTAGCTGATTACAGTCAGTAAGTACGTCAGCATCACCATGTTCCCGACGTACCGAGTCGTGGGTGCTGACCACTGCTTCTATCCAAGGGCGGTGTACGCTAGCCCGACGAGGGATACCCACGATTATACCAGAAGATGTTGTCGGCTTGCTCGCGGGTCATCCGGAACTCTGCTGCGACACCGTACATGATGGGACCCAAGTCTTGCAAATCAGGTGTTGGCAATGCACTCGTAGCGATTATTCGCGATGGTCCAGCAATCGCTGAAGTTGACGCTGAGTCCTCACATTGCCAACAAATGTCGTAACCATACCTTCTTGCGTCCTCTGATCATAGGCTCCTATATCTGGCACTATCGGAGGCAGAACTGGACTATGCTCAATTTGCCGATCGGCCTGTGCATAGTTTGGATGTGGCGATGAAATGGCTGCTTGTCCTCGAGTATTGGTGGATCGGCGTGTTGATGACATCTCTGTAGGAATGTTTCTTCTTCCGGTTGATGCTGTTACTCACATGAACACAGATACCACGAGTTCAATCATGATCTTACATTCCTGTACGTTCGATGCGAAGTGCGATGGTCCAGCGATATAAAACTCGGGATCTGCGGGAGCAGTATGTTGCTATAAGTCCAAGAGAAAGGGTTGAAGGCACATCATCAGCTAGACTGCTACAGAACACGTGAAGAATTTGACTGACCTCGTGCAGGCCTGGTTGCGTTCGGCGCATGCTTTGCACGGGGTGCATCAAAGGCTTTTCCTGTTTTGTACAGGTGTGATAATTGAATCCAGGAGGTGGATCTGGAGGATCGCCCAGTGCCCTCCTGAGACTCGAGCTTGCGGGATTGAAGCAGGTGCAATGGGGTTGACTAGGATCCACAACAAATGAGCGGTTCACTCCTGCTTTACTGAAGACCTCATCCCATCCACAGAGCTGTTGGCACGGTAAGCGTTCGTTCCGGCTGACAACCGATTCACTCACCGTCTCGTTTTCGTCCCCCTGCCTCGCGTCTCCCGTCCCAAGCCCTGTGATTGGCTGGACATCGTCCAAGTACGTCGCCGGTTGACTTGGGACACTTGTGTCGAACTCATCCGATGTGGCGGACTGATAGACATATCACCTTAGCAAGGCTGGGTTGAAGAGCACTACTACTTACTGTTGAAGTCCCAGTCCCCAGATTGTGCAAGTCTCCCTGGCGACTGCTTGTGTCCCGTAACACAGAGGATGCGGACGAAGGGCCCTCGTAGGCGTGATCCGACGTTTCCATATCGGATACTACGCCATTCAAGTAGTTCCGGACGGCATTGAGACGCCTCTCACGGGTCGTGATTCTTTTGAACTGACGCCTTCGTCCAGATTCTGAGCGGTCAGCCGTCATAGTCTGAGGAAGAGAAACAAATGACTGTATTGCAGTTGAGGAGAACGGTATGTGCCCGCCACACCACAGCAGTAGCCGCCCAAGTTGAATGTACAACAGATCTTGCCACGATGTACAAATGTGGCTCGCATTGTTCTCCTGCAGAGGTCAGCTCCGATTGGTGTCCCGCTGGCGTCCTGCGCCCGGTGTACGGCGACGCGTGGGTATGACTTCGGAACCTTTTCACCAGTTAGTGAACGATCAGGCAGGATGACGATGACCCGAGATAAGTAAGGCTCACGTGGAGGGCTACGCGGTATAGTTGACGGAGCATATGCCCACATTGTCGGAAAGGGCGAGTGAATGTTTTCGAGCCGTCCTGCATTGTATTGAGCTGTCTCTCGAAGGGATGGGGTTAAGTGCAGGCGCGAGCGGAAGAGAGGCTGGTCATCGCCTTCGGAAGCAGCACCTATCACAGGGGGTATTTATATGTGACATTCGATGAGTCTTACATTATTCTCCTCGCGAGTCGCCACAGCTTCTTCTCCAGCATAGGCACTTCATGATCGGGGGCCCCGACGCATGCGAAAGTTGCCATCTATGTGCACCACGAAATTTGGCAGTATGCTGGAGAAATGCCACGGGGCTGCAGCACCGACCGCAAATCCTTAGGGATGCACAGATTGATGGCCTCGAGACGCACGGGTAATACTTTGTCGGCAAGAGTCTCTACTACACATCCGCCCGTACGGTAATGAATCATACCCTCTTTGCTCGATCACAACCAAACTGGGGTGGCATTGTTAGTAGAAAGGCGAGATTGCGAGTTGGTTTACACACCGATCTGAGACAGGATTCAAGCCAGAAGTCTGGATCACTGAGAAGGCAAAAATTCGACCTTGTCTCATGAGTGGCAGGCAGGAAGGAAGATATCCATGAACATAACCATTGTCGACTTATTCGAGAATATTGGTAGCCATGCGATTCGCATGTCAGTAATGTATCCCCTTGTATCGCTGACATGTCTTCGCGCATGATGTCGTCGCCTGTAGTCGACTCGGCCCGACACGGGACGGGAAGACACGCCATCGATGTTGTTCAAGTTGGTTCTTGCATGATGCGTAACAGCGCACAGCCATCGAATCTTTGTCATATGCCTCTCGACATCGTTAACATGCTGTTCTCGGTCTCGAATTCTCATTGACAATATCGATGAAAATCATCTACGCCAGGCGCAGAAGCGAGACAAGAGATTTGGCAATTCCACGTTGCAGTAAGCAGTGTATCCGTACTACCTTCAAGTTATTGCACCCTTCGGCCATAGGCACTTATAGCTGGCACTTCCAGAAGCAGAGTCGGAGCATGCTCGAGCCATTGCTTGCTCTTGTCATCGAGTGTCGATTGCTCGAGGTATCGGGGACATCTCTGCTGTTCTTCCATTGTTCTCGCGTTCTTTATCCTCTACTACTTTATCCTCTATTGGTACACTCTTTCCGCAGATAACCTTGTCGAAGCATTGAATGTGCAATAGCAGTACAAACGACACCGTGTCGATGAACTACCGCAACTGTTTGGATCTGAAACCTGGGAGAACAAAGTTTCGAGACCCACACATTTGGACGCGGATGTCGTTGACTATATCTTGCTGTAGGTTTGACGCGGAGTGTGCTGGCCAGGTCTTATGAGACAGGTGATATGCTGGAGCAGTATATTGCTGCAATTGTACGAGGCGGGGCTCAAGGCACATGATCAGTTACGCTGCTACAGGACATGGGAAGAGTTTGACTGACCTCGTGCGAGGTTGGCTTCGTTCGCCGCATATTTTGCACGGGGTGTGTCACCTTTTCCCCTATTTTGTACACGCATGGTAGCTGAATCCTGGAGGTGGATCCGGGGTGTCGCCCACCGCTCTTCTGAGACTTGAGCTCGTGGGGTTGAAACAGTTACATACACCGTCCAACTCACGATTCACGATTCTCTCGAACTGAAGTTTCTTCCAGAGCCGGGCGTTCATCGGGCATAGCCAAGGAAGTAGAACGAACGGATCTACTTATGCATAGATTGGGAGAAAGGTGAGTGCCCGCCCCACAACCGCAGCAGCCGACGCCCGAGTTAAATCGCGCAGCAGATCTTGCCGCAACGTACGAACGTGCCTTGCATTGTTCCCCCGCAGCTGCCAGCTCCAACTCGTAATCCCCCGCGCACCGTGCACCCGTCGCGCAGAAACGCGTGGATTGTCGGATATTGGTAGTCATTTAGGCCTTTGCCTAGCCGGTCGTAAACAGGACCGGTGAAACTTTGTGCACTTATGCACAAAGCTTGATCTAGCATACGGCAATGCACTCGCCGCACAGGCATCGTCCCAGTCGTTTCTTTGCCCTCTCAGCAATAGCATTTGCGTAAGTAGCGTTAGTATATACAAGGAGAGGACGGACATCGGCGCACTGCGTAAGTGCGGTGCAAGTTACTACTGTGTCAATAGGGTATGTGTATGTACAGTCCGTGCGCTGAGATGCCCGCGCATGCGCGAGAGGTTAAATGCGAGATGCGAGATGCGAGATGCGAAATGCAAGGCTAGAGAGATGGTCCTTGAGAGTCAAATGAAGTTGCAATGCGATGCGGCTTTGTTTGAGTGTGACGAGAGACGTAGGGACCGTGGATGATAGTTTGCTGATATGGATGTCATGTTCAGGCGAAATCTTCCGAGACGAGTGCGTGGTTTCCACGGATATTCATGAACGAGTACTGTCACATCAGCGGCGTCAACATTCCTCGTAACAGATCGCACAGAAAACGGAGCGGCACTCACCTCCGCCAAGTCCGGCCGCACGCCGCGCACAAGGTTGACATAGACGAGGTTCGCCTCCGTCCAGAACGGGCGCAGGCCGGCGGCCTCGAGGCGCTCCCACCAGTGCTTGAACGGCGCAAACGCGTCGTGGCCCGTGCCCGACCGTGCGTGGATCTCGATCTGCATCTGGCCGATGGGCAACGCGGGCCCTGCGGGCGAGTGCGGGTGGCCCGCGCCGAAGAATTCGAGGAACTTGTCGAGCGACGCGAACTCTGCGCCCTCGATGTCCACCTGCGGCCTAGTCAGCTCACGGAGGAGGAAAGAAGGGAACAGGGAGCGCACCTTGAGAATGTCGATGAAGGTGTGGCCGTTGATGTCCATCAGCGTCGGGAGCGTGTACACGGGCGGGTTCGTCGCCGGCCCGTGGTTGTTCGCCGCGCCGAGGGCCCATGGGAAGAAGTGCGCGCGCTCGCGGAGCGAGACGTTGCGCTCGATCTCGGGCCCGAAGGAGTTCACGCTGAAGTCGTAGCCCCAGACTTGGCAGCCGGGTGCACGCTGCAGGAGCTCGGCTTCGAAGGAAGACTCGCCGTTGATGCCTGGGACAACGAGTTAGTGGAGATGTCGGGTGCGATTTAGGTGATCTGAGCCAGATGATATGGACGCGTCGAGAACTGCATACATACCGAACGAATAGATCACACATTCCTTCTGCCGCGCGATACGGTCGAGCCCGCAGACCCATTTGCCGCCATCGCCCATGGTACCGACACGCTCGACATGGTGCGGGCACTGGAAGGCAGGGATGAAGAAGTCCCCTGCAGCGCGTGATCAGCTCATGCACGACAACCGTCGACGCCACGTGGCACTTACAGAGGGTGTAGAAGTCGTCCCGCGGCGGGAAACTGAATCAATTCAGGGAAGTAGCAGACACGTCAGCAGGACGTGGGACTGAATTGGGCAGGGACGCACGCTTGGACGAGATCGGCGGTGGGTCCCCACTTCCGGACCAGGGCTTCCCTGTCCTGGAGCACCTTCTGGTAGCGCCGTTCCTCCTCGCTCAGCGTCTGCGCCAGCTGGCGGGAGTACTTGGACGGCACAAACGCGTTGACGGTGGTCGTGTACGCGGGGCCGCGCGCGAGGAAGAGCAACGTGGCGAACACACCGCAGGCGAGGAGCACGGAGTATCCGGGGTGGCGGGCGACGGCGGCCTTGAGCGACATGGCGGCGTTCGGTGGCTGGCTGGGGCGGGCGGGGTGCGGGGTGGTGGGGAGAGAAACGAGAGACGGGATGCTCTGCGCTTAGCAGGCGGGCGGAACGAGTCGAAACGGGTTGGCGAGGCTGGCCATCGCGGGTCTGTTCATCTTGAGCTGCCCCGGTGGCTGAACGTGGCTGTCACCCTCGGTCGCCACAGCCGCTTGCACCTTCCCTCCGCTCCACTCCCATCTCACACGAGGCACCCCAGTCGTCATCTTAACCCTCCTCGTCATCGCCCGGCGCGCTGAAATGCTCGTCAAACACAACACGATGCACCCACGACTGCCACTTTTTTGCTGCGGGACTCGTCGATAGCGCTCGCCCGTGCTGCAATCTTCTGGACGCTCGTGCACCACACATCAGCCATCTGTCAAGAGCCGACCGAGGGTGTCTCTACAAGCATGGAGAGTTTGACGGACTCAGGACAGGACGTCATGCACGCCCCGGGCGTCGCGCTGGCCAACGAGCGCGGGAGGAGCGCAGGCCGAAAGGGGCAGGTCACTGACCGGTATGTCTCACGAATCCTCTCCATTCCCCGGCTCTTATTTGGGAGATATATTAGTTCCACATGTGATGAGCTACTGCTTTGAATGGCCGCGCCGACACTGAAACCAGGCGACAATACTAGTGGCTCCGGTCTCAGCATAAGAGCCCAGGCGCACTCCCGCTGGTATGGGCTTCGCCTGAAGCTTCAACATCTCCGAAGGCTGCATCATGTCGAGATATAGCTCGGACACCCTGCGTTCTCACATCAGGAGCTGCTGTAACGGAGAGCTTACACCATTCGAACTCCCGACGGAAGTGTCCTATCGCGAGAGGGCGCACAGCTAGCTCCTTTTGGATTCCCCACAACCCTTCTTCACCGTTAGCCTCTGTTTTCGGCTATTACTATGGTGTCTTGCGCATCCTCAAAACCATTTCGTCGAGATCGGTGCCCTCACTCTTGGATTCGGAAGCTCTGTCAACTAAGTGTAGGACTCGGCGCTATAATTGTGGAGCTCGAAGTTGCAGGTGTCCTATCTTCCCCTCTCTTTTCGTTCTTCGAGCTACGTTTCACTCTGCTGGGGCAATCAATACTTGAGCGCATGCAAACCGGTCACTAGGCGATTATCGTGGTATTTCCAGCGACCATCTTCAGTAAGCTTCAATCGTTGTCGTCGTAACTTGTACTGAAGCAGAGCAAACCAGATGAATATTCCAAGTTTACCGTCATGCTATTCCCATTAGAAACTCGCCCTAATGAGGTTTTTACGCCCCGGAACCAGGAAGCCCCCAAAATCTCTCATTCGCTTGGACGAGGAGGCGCACGATGATCATACAAAGGATTAGACGGTGCGCGACAACGACCACGGTCCACGACCAGCCCTATCACGGGCGGCTGGATGCCACGTGGATGTAGCGCGTGCCGAGCAGGCGCGACCATCGCGACGCGACTCTTGGACGGTGACCCGCTGTCGACGCGCGAAGCAAGTTGACCGCCGACCATATCACGCGCTGCGTCACTTTGCCACTGGTAACAGCGCATTGCCTTGCTCTGAACAAATGCACAGATTTGACTAACCGCTATATTGTCGTCATCAGTGTGATAGACGGTGTTGCCCTGCCCGCGCTAGTTTGACTCGGAGTCCGGACTGCGAATACAACTGCATGGAGCGGCCAGCGCTTTTGATCCATTGCGTGCTGCTTTGTGGTCGGCCGAACATGAGGCAAATTGGGCTCTGCGCAGCATCTTGTCGCGCAGGTGCGACCTTGTCATCTACATTGTCCGAGTAGATCGTAAGCTGTTGTCTTCTGACATAGACATAGATTGTGCCAACTCACCCGGAATAAAACAGGAAATCTGTTTTTATAAACTTAACAATATCATTGACGGTCTTTTGTGCAACGGAAAATGCATGATAGCCCATGATTCCGAATACATCATTTGTGGGATGATTTGAGCGCTCGTGGCAGGAGTGTCCAACTCGGCACCAGCTAGGCTCGGAGGCCTGGATCGCTTCGCCAGAGGCACACAAGAGAGCACGTGAGGCGTGATGCCACACTAGTCCTATTGTACAACAACGCAGGACTCCCTGGAGATCGCTCAGTCGCCCGCGCATTCTCTGCCCAGGGCAGCGGTACTCAGATCAACGTCGGAGTTCGATGGCAGGAGTCAGGACTTCTAAATTGGACCTTGCTTTGTCCTTTGATACTACCTGGTTCGCATTATCCGACGTGACGGTGCCCATTTGCTGGAGACACTGAATTCGGACATTCTTCTGTGCCCCATGGATGGACACCGGAATTTCATCTGCATGAGAAATCTTCACTGCAAGACAATGAGCAATTACAGCTTCGATTCTCATATACATCCTGTTCCGTTCTATTCCGAATCTTCAGATGGGTTTGCCGACATTCGTGCCACACACAAACAGTGCCTCGTCCGCGACAGGATCCTCATTCTGGGGTGAGTTCCTGCGGTGCCGACCAATCCAGAGGTGCGAAGGATCTCATCCTCGCGTCTTCTTCGACTCACTATGACTGGACTTGATTACCCACAGTGCCTCATGGAATTCGAAGCTGTATAGCTTCCAATGTCCCGTGTGCTCCGCAGCTGTTGCACAAACAACGTGGCTTTGTCCCCAGTACCAGGCGGCACCGGTCTATTCTGCGTTTCGGAAGGTGTGAACCTCGAGGCACCGGGGTCATGGCTCCGAACATTGCACGCTTCGCTTGCACTGTAGAGGTCTCGTCAAGGCGGACAATTGTAACCTACACGTTACACGGATTTGGTATGTATGCTCCAGTTCTGCGGCCCAGTCGTCCATGGAGCTTCATTCACGATTCCAGATGCGTTCCAGTGGATGTTGTGGCTGTCTCCGACGTGTAGTCAAGCGCTCGAGGATTCAGGCATATAAACAGCGTGATGCCCTCTCCAGTTCGCATTCCTCGATCCAACATACTCGCTATTACTGCTAAACACAATGTTCTGTCATCTTCCGCCTCCACCGTCGTATCTCGCCCTGCTTGATGCGATGGACGAGGACGATAATGACCTCTTGGCTGCTATCGAAGCACAGACAAGCTACGGTAAGATGAACCCGCCACCTTGCGCGTACTTGTGTCTAACAATTGTCCAGTTCAGCGCACTGGTGCTGAACAGCTCACAACTAGAGATACACCCGCCCAAGCACCATGGGTATACCACATGGCCGCTCAGTACCAGGTCAGTTCCAATTGTGTGCTGTTGCGTAGCAGTGTAGCTAAGCAAGTCCCTATGCCGCTGGCTATATGTCCCAACAGCAGCCGGCACCTGTCGACCATCAAGACGCCAATGCAGGCGTGAACGCACACCCTGTCGAGCCGGAGTTGCAGACTGGCACCGCGGCTCCAAGGTCGCCAACGCCGACTAAGAGACAAGGCAGGGGTGACAAGCTCGCGCAAGGTACACAGTAGTACTTACACAACCCCTCTGCAGAACCAGCACTCACTATTTTCCTGCAGCCACGACGAAGAAGCGGCGGAGAACAGCGGGCAAGTCCGCCGCGCTGTCCCTGGCACCCAACCTCGACGCGAAACCGGCCAGGGCAGAATGGTCTTGCGACGGATGTCGCCAGGCCAAGATCAAGTGCACCTACGACGAACATGATGCCCCAGTCGGACATCTCGTTCAAGTTCAACATCCCGACAATGATGCTGACGGCGGGGAGGCAGTGAAATGCAGGTGAGTCGAATAATCCGAGTTAACGAGTCATCTCTATGGGCGCGGGACGCCCCCCAGTGGGAGACGTATCATCGGCTGGATTAGAATTTATAATCAGCCCCCATCTCTCCCAGCGGCGCATTCGAATACCTCGGTGCCCTCTCGGAGCGAGGAATAAACGAATGCTCACCTGTTCCACTTTCTCCGATCCGAAGTGTTGTATATTGATCATCTCGTATTTGTGCAGACATTGCGCACGTTCTGGCCTCGAATGCACGTACGGGATGCCGCGAACCAGGAAAGGCAGGCCGCGGAAGATAGTGGGTCCCGTTCAGGTCCAACTGGTCTGCTATCGTAACTGCCAAGTTGCGCCGGGACGCACTGAAGACCTATGGATCTATGAGCGCGTTGAACTTGCACCACCGATCTGACCTCTGTACCCTCGCTGGCTCGAGCTGGGTGCCTCGTTGTGTGATGTCGATGTGTATGCCCTCACTCTGATGTCTTTGTCACTATTTGAAGCAATATCGTCGTGTCCCGCCTTCTTGCGTAGAATCAGTTGCAGAGTGAAATGTTGAGAGTCCACGTCCAACGTAAAGCTTGAGCGACGTGTCGTGGCCAAGGGAAACTTATCAGATAGCTTCAATCTACCTGCTCACCGACAAAATGGGCAGAGCTCGAGATCGATGGGCATACTACGGCCCGCATCGTGCCGGAGACCGGGCACACCGGCCATCAGCAAAAGTGTCCGACGGTATCGAAGGCCATCCATGGCCATCCAAACCTCATCTGCGCTGCAACCCCCGCCTGCGCGGGTAGCCAGATTGTATTCCTCCGTATCGGTGCCCTGAGTCGATTATAGCCATACTATTGAATTGCACCGGAAACCCGGTGTAGCCTTGCCGTGCACGGCCGGGTTTGCAGTGCATGGCGGAGTTTCCAGTGCACGGTAGGGATTGCAGCTCGGGCGGGATATGCAATCCCTACCCGCGTAGACGGCGTATGCATGGCCTGATGGTGCATGTCTTCCTGGGCATTGAGTTTGCAATCCCCGGCTGTCGAGAGTCAGAAGTGCTGGGCCGCTTTCGGCCTGTTCTTGAGAGCCCGAGTAGGTTTTGTTGAGACTGGCTCTTTGGCACGGGCAAGGTGATATATATATAGAAAAAACAATTATGTACAGTGACAGAAGAGAGGGTGGAGACAAAGACAGCAGCCTCTGCAACCCGCCTCTGGAGCGTGTTTCAGGCCACGTGTTTCAGGTGGAGATCGAATGCTGTAGCGCGACGCGTTAGTCAGGTGATCGCATAGTACAACTCGTTGTCCCCATTCCTTGTGAGCCATCGCGGGTCTGTTCATCTTGAGCTGCCCCGGTGGCTGAACGTAGCCGTCACTCTCGGTCGCCACAGCCGCTTGCACCTTGCCTCCGCTCCACTCCCATCTCGCACGAGGCACCCCAGTCGTCAACTCAACCTTCCTCATCATCGCCCGGCGGCGCTGAAATGCTTGTCAAACACAACACGATGCACCCACGACTGCCACTTTTTTGCTGCGGGACTCGTCGATAGCGCTCGCCCGTGTTAATTTTCTGGACGCTCGCGCGTCAGACATCAGCTACCTGCCAAGAGCCGACTGAGGGTGTCTCTACAGGCATGGAGAGTTTGATGGACGAAGAACAGGACGCTATCGGGTGTTGTGCTGGTGAAGAGACGCGAGAGGCGCGCAGCTCATGCCTGTGGAATCCAAAGGGGCAAGTCACTAACCGGTATGTCTCACGAATCCTCTCCATGCCTCGGCTCTTATTTAGGAGTGACAGTGGTTCAACATGCGATGGGACACTGCTTTTATTAACCGTCGATACTGCCTCCAGGCAACAAGAATACTGGCTCCAGTCTAAACGCAAGAGCCTAGGCGCACTCCCGCTGGCATGGGCTTCGTCTGAGGCTTCCACATCTCTGAGACTTGCATCGTGTCGAGATATTGCTCGGACATCCTGCGTTCTTACATCAGGAGCTGCTGTAACGGAGAGCTTACATTATTTGGGTTCCACCCGACGGAAGTGTTCGGGCGCACAGCTGGCTCTTTTTGGATTCCCCATAACCCCTATTCACTTGCCAGGCTCTGTTCTCGGCTATTACTACGTTGTATTGCACATCCTCAAAACCATCTTGTCGAGCTCGGCGTTCTCAAATTTGACTCGGAGGCTCTGTCAACTAGGCATGTAACTCGGCGCTATGAATGTGGAGCTCAAAGTTGCAGGCGTCCTATCTTCCCCTCCCCTCTTTTCGTTCTTCGAGCTACGTTTCACTCTGCTGGGTCAATCAATACTTGAGCGCATGCAAACCAGTCACTAGGCGATTATCATGGTACATCCAGCGACCATCTTCAGCAAGCTTCAATCGTTGTCGTCGTAACTTGTACTGAAGCAGATCAAACCAGATGAGTATTCCATGTTTCGTCATATTGTTCCTATGGAAATTCGCCCTAATGAGGTGTTTTACGCCCCGGAATCGGGCAGCCCTCAAAATCTCACATTCGCTTGGACGAGGAGACACGTTACGTCTTTCCGCGACGTTGTGCATTACCATATTCGCTCTTGTTGCGCATATATCCTCATGTCCTCAATTTCTTTGGCGACCCATCTTGACTTTTCGATGCGTCTTCCCTCCCCATACTCGGAAGTGATGTCGCACACTTGGCTGTTGCGAACATTCGGCCTATACACCGACTGAACTTGTACGGAGATCGCACCTGGCTATCACTTCTATTGGCGCTGCAGCAGCACATCGAAGTACTCAGCTACAAAGCACGGGCAGGAAGTCCTCGACCTCCTTGAGTGTACACGGTCTATTGCGAGTTCTAGAAACCTCTGATGTCCCACAACGTCGGATGGCACGTCACGGCGCCCTCGGTGATCTTGTAATGCAAGATAAGCGGCTCAGCGAACGTCAAAATGCACACTATGTTGCGTCCCTCTGCATCATGCTCAGGTCCATGGATCAGGATGCAGCTCACTTCGCCAAATGCTGCTCTTCGGAGGTCATTCCATAGGGCCGTGAACAACCGGGAGACGGGCGCGGTACCTCGGCGCGCACCGATCTCAATACTGGCGGAAACCATCACGGACGCCCCACGGCAGCGTTCACATGTGGACGGCTCGAGCTACATGCCAAATTCGGATCTGTGGTCCTGGTCATCTGTATTGTGTCTTTGCCTAGCCCATTCGAGATACCCAGAACTCTCTGCCTCCATTCCTCTACACACCCTGTACGTTGTTTGGTCTCACATTACCGGAACAGCAGGAGCTCCCGTCGGGTGGTATATCGTGCGCACTTCCAGCTTGTCAACCCTGCCATCGATTGGCCGATCATGACACTTGTCTTGTCTCTGTCTCCACGTGCTGTAGCTCTCGAAACCGAGAAACGACATACGTGTCTTCCTCTTCCGCCGTGATGTGATCCTTGACGTGAATCTTGCGCCGGCAAGTGTCCACTCGCAGAGAACGTCATCCGCGGCTGGATGCACACTCGGTATCAACTTGCACTATCGGACCGTCTGGTGATGCACGTGATATGAAAGTGACAATTCACTGCATCATTTCTCGAGATCCATGAAAGCCAAGGGTAGCCGGCCGAGGTATGTTCTTTACTCGCGGGACTTTGATGGAGGCCGCTGATTAGCCACGATGCAGATATGCCGTTGGTTTCGCCATTTTGTTTTGTCTCGTCACGTTGTTTCGATGAGTTTCGGAATTATCCTCACCCGTGAGAACCTGATAAGCATTGTGCACCTGAGCCATCGGGCACTTCGTCGTATTCGGCTCTAATACAACAAGTCTTCCTCTGATCCATCATGTCTGCCTGAGCTCTGGTGCCGGCGATAGAGCCTCACTTGCGCTCTGCGTCACTGCGACCATACGCATCGGTCTGTGTTTACTCTTGAACGTTCATGCTCTTCCTTCTGCTTCGCCGTAATCCTTATCAGTGCTTCCAACAGTGGGGCCTGCCCGTGGTCTGTGTGGGTTGCTTCCGTAAGTTCTCTGATCTCGGCATTCGAAGCTTCGTCTGGTGCTTCTGGATGCCTCGATTTGCCTCAGAGTCATGGCTTCTTGATTGCGTCCTCGTTGCCCAGGTCGATATCACTGATTCACTTCAGGTAGATGCATGTCTTGTACGAGCACCTTAGGAGCCCATACACAAGCTGGTGTGTTAGTGCTCACATAGCGCAGCTCCACCTTCCATTAGCTACGGCCGTTCGAGCGGCACATGGAGAGCGGTGCTATGATTGTGCTATTCTTGTTACCTTCAGATAGCGATTCACCGTGGGCAACCCCCTTACTCAGGCTCCAGCTTCTCACAAGGATGACATCCTCGGTCCGGGATTCGCAGGCACCTCACTGCTGGCACATGATATGCGAGGATAAGCCAGCCGCCATACCCGAAATCCGTCTCAATCTGATGAGCATGAGAGTAGGTTCAAGCAAAGGTACCAATACTCCCGTCATCAAGGCCACGCCAGAATGAGCGACTACAAGGAAAAGGATGTCATACCACTCGTTCAGGAGTCCTCAGCATGCGAGGACTCGGAGGGCATGGCGCCCACCGAGCCGGTGCAGTATGGCTTACAGAGGCAGATGAAGAATAGGCACATCGCAATGATAAGGCACGTTTACCCGCTGCTTGTCGTCCTATATGCATTGACGTGCATACACCCTGCAGCATTGGAGGTATGCATACCTCATTCAATACGGACGATATATGGCATAATGCATTTCTTACTAGGTGTTATCGGCACTGGTATCTTCCTTGGAACTGCGACCTCACTGCGCAATGGTGGTCCAGTGGGTCTGCTTCTGGGATACTGCACAGTTGGGTCAATATGCTACTGCATTATGGTTGGCTACTGGTTCTCTTTGGCTGTTACTCCGGCTTATCGGTCACGACAGCTATCGGTAGGAGAGATGGCCGCATTTTTACCTATTCCAGGTGGCCATATCACGTTCGCTGAGCGTTTTGTCGATTCCGCGTGGTCTGCGGCCATCGGCATCATGTACTGTGAGTAGCAATGGTCCCCGGTGCATATCATATATCTGATCAGTGTGCATCACATGCGTACTTTTTCGACACCGCCAGGGTATAGCTGGCTGGTTGTCCTGCCTGCAGAAATCAGCGCTGCAGCCGTCTTGATCAATTATTGGTACGTCTCGGTCTCCCTCTCTTTTCGTGTGCTCTGCTCACGCTTGATCAAAGGAACAAAACTGTGAACAATGCGGCATGGATTACCATGTGCCTCATCGTCATTTGGGTAATCAACGCCTTCGGTGCTGGTTCGTTCGGCCCCTTCGCGCTCCCTGTCTTCTTCTCATTTTTTTCACGTCTGTGTATCTCCTTCCAGGTACATATGGGGAAGCAGAATTTATTTTCTCCTCTATCAAGATTATAACAATCACCGGGCTTATTGTCCTCGGCATCGTTCTTGACCTCGGCGGTGGCCCGAACCACGACCGCATTGGGTTCCGCTATTGGAAGCACCCTGGTCCATTTGTACAATTCAATGGTATCGCTGGCGCAAAGGGCCGCTTTCTTGGCTGGTGGGCTGTCATAACGCAGGCCGCATTCTCGCTAACTGGCACTGAGGTTGTTGCGGTGCGTTGTGACTCTCAGGAGTGCCACTAGGTTCTGCTACCGAAGAAAGGTTGACGTTCAAGGTGCTCCGTAGATTGCAGGCGCAGAATGTAAGAATCCGCGGAGGAACGTTCCGAAAGCAATTCGAAGGGTTTATGTCCGACTCTTACTTTTCTATATTTGCGGCGTCACAATCATTGGGCTACTCGTTCCGTCCACGGATCCAGGCTTGGACCTTACCGACGAGACCGCTGCGGCATCTCCATTTGTCATCGCCATCAATCATGCCGGGGTCAAGCTCTTGCCTTCTGTAAGTAACTAGAATTTCTTGAGACGCCTGTACTGACGAACTTCTGACAGATAATCAATGCATGTTTGCTGACGTCTGCTTGGAGCGCAGCGAACAGTCAGCTGTACTGCAGTTCTCGAGCACTCTGTGAGTCATCTTCTGGATTCCGTATATCGCATAAGTTGTGTATATACATTTCGTCTGCATAGACAGTCTCGCCTTGAACGGCAACGCACCAAAGATCTTCATGAAAGTCAACAAACGCGGCTTGCCATGGGTCTCATTACTACTCTGCGGTGCTTTTGGGCTGCTTTCGTACATGGATCTCAGTAAGGGGAGTGGTCGTGCCTTCGGATGGTACGTGGCCGTCCCCTAATATTTCAATCACTATATTCATGTGGCCCGTTCCAGGTTTGCGAATATGTGCGTTATGTTCCGGTCTACACCACCCTAGAGCATAGCTAACGCTCCGCACAGGACTGCTATTTCGGGACTTCTCAGCTGGTTCGGTATTGCTGTGACATATATTCGCTTCCACAAGGGCCTCAAAGTTCAGGGAATCGATCGCAAGACACTCCCATTCAAAGCGCCACTCCAGCCCTATGCCGCGTGGTACGCTGCGTGCATGTGCTTCCTCGTCTGTTTTGTGTGCATGTTTTCCATTATTCCCGCGACAATATTAATATATCTTACTTGTAGCTCAGCGGATGGAACGTCTTCCTGAAAGACAGCTGGGATACAGCGACATTCGTGACTAATTACCTGCCTCTCATGTTATTCCCTGTGATATACATAACCGTGCGTTTGTGGAGGCGTACGAGCTGGATGAAACCGGAGAATATGGATTTCCGGTCTGGGCTGCAAGAAGTACTGGACGCATCGTATGTGTCCCAGGATCTATATACTTATGGTTGCCTCTGATCGATTCCTTGTCGCAGGTACGAAGAACCGCCGCCCCGCAATGTTGTAGAGCGTGTATGGAGTTGGCTGGTATGCGTTGCCCCTGCCATCGCTACTTCTACCTACTGAATTGTTTTTATCAGATGTGAAGGCCTTTTCATTGCAGATATATCCCCCCTGACAGGTATAAATCATACGGTGACACATACGAAGTCAGCATTCCAGTATTTCTATGGCTGTCAGGGTTCATACCGTGCCCCATGAACCTGAAACTCTTCTCGCTTCTCTTTTCGACGCTCGATGTAAGGATGCCGTATCCATGATTCTTAGAAGAGGTCCGGATTATCCGACCTCTATTGTTAATGTGCTCAATGTAAGGCGACTTGTTCGCGGGTCCAGCGAAGTGTAGGTTGGAATTAGGTCGTGAGATGTTTGTTAGAATTTTGCATCCTTGCTAGTCCAAGAAACCCAAGACATGATTAGATTCTATGATTATGATTTGTCATCCGAACCTCCTTTTCATGTGATCCTCTTAATTGACACAAAATCAAATAAAGGTCCCTAAGGCAGATGCAGCGGGCGCGATACCTGTGATCGCAGAATATTGATTACTGCAATTTGATGTGCTATCGGTCATGTCCTCCTTACCTATTTCCCGGCTTCAAATTTATTTCAGCATTACCTCGGAGTATATTGGCGATAATCACCACCGGCCTCGGATGTCCGACTCCCTTTCCCCGTGCGGCGGCGACAGGTAAGCGCAGGATAACGCTAATGATTGTTTGCATTTACATTGCGCAGGTCTCTTCAGGACTCGCAGACCTGGACTCACTCCCTTGGGTTTGTGTAATTAGATATATCGGGATGTTCATGTATTCTGCAAGTACATCATGACATATCCCTTTGTGGAGTTCCAGTGGGCCCAGGGAGATCTACGTGACAGCGAGATGAAGAAAAATGTTTTATGTACCGTGCACGTAATAATATCCTGATTTCGCTATCCATTCGAAATAGAGGTTAAGCTTTAAGCTTGAATTTTTGTCAGGTAGGCTTTGGCATAAGTGGCGTCAATTGGTATCGGATGGCGTGGGTACGCTGCCATATTATCGGAGCTAAAAATTGAGGCGTGTTGATTGCACAGCGCGCTCCGCGGAGAACAAGTGGACTTCGAGCTTCTGCGTACAGCCTGCAACGCAGCATCCAAGCTTGTTCTCCTATGAATCTTCTACATCTAATTACTGTATGGGCAAGACAACCTATGTCTCTGCAAATTTAACACCCGAGGAGAAGGCCAACGATAGGGTGCGCTTAATGAACAGCACTTGATATGCCTGGCTGCTGTCGTGTTCAGCCTACCTCTCGGTCGAAGGGTTGATCGCGTTCTCGCCAGAACTTCATATCAAGATGGTCCTAACATGTCTTGAGACAGCCTGAGAATCCTTATGCTTGTATTTAACCCATGACAAGGAGGGAAGGGTCGAAGGAAGGGTCTGGCTTCCACTAATTTTGCTCGCCATGACGAAGACCACCGGACGGACTAGCCCATAGTAGCATTGGCTATTGGTCGAGTATGTCAGCTTCCCTTTGTCATATCTCATATCTGTCTGATCTGAGCACGAGCTATTGTATAGAGTTTCTATGTCAGGCAATGGTGACCTGTCACGATAGAACTGTATGACGGCGATAACGACCTTCAATCGCACTCCGTGGAACTTCTTCCTTATCTCCTCTGTCTTTGAGAAGGTGAAGCCCTGCAACGCGGAACTTTCTTGTCTTCTGCTCCTCCTGCCGTAGAACATGGGAATAGTGCGCATCTGTCATGTACCACCCTGCGAAAACCCAGCTGACCGGAACGTAGCAGTGCAGCCACTGATATCAATGCCATTGATCTTGGAAGGAGGGCGTGGCCAGATCAGCTAGGATGTGGACCCTGGATGAGCTGCTGGTGACCAATTTTAGCTCGGAGTCATCGCTACCATGCCTCTACATAGTTACTTAGTTATGGGAGGCCGCGTCCCATTCCTGTCCTTCGAAGATGCGAATGGTCTAGATAAGTGCGTCATATCTGTACGCAAAGCGGAACATGCACTATCCTAGTGGATGATATCGGGATCCGAACAACTCACGGTATTACATCGCGGAACCTTTTCATGTCTGTTCGAAGCTACTCTTCTCGTCTATTGGCCTTCCAATTATGCTCCCGCGGTCTGAGGTAGAAACTCGTCGCCATCATTCAGTAAATATATTTCGCTATTTCATCAATCGAAAGAACCCTGGGCGGTCTTTTGTAAACTCACCGTTACGAATGTCTCCGGGCATTCAAATCTGCTGCTCTCCTGTCTCCGATATTCGTCCTTTGACTGCCCTGACTACCGTGGTATGCCGGATTCACTCGTGCTAGATGCTCCGTAAGTTCATAATTCTGTTCCACACCGAAAGCTGATCTATAGACTCATATCAAGTAGACTTATGAAGAGAATATGGCTACCCTCTGTTTCCTGGGTGCCGTTGCGGCTCAATATACGCATTGATCCTGAAACCTATATCTGATGTGAACGTTGTCGGTGCTATCCATAATCGCACTGTCGACTCTGCCTCTTCGAGCATTCATGACCTCATTCCGTGCTCCCAGCACTATTAGTCACACTCCGACTGATGGTACACAGCTGGCTTCCCTCCTGGAGTCAACATGTCACTTTTCAGCGCTTGGGTTTGAATATAGGTGCATCCTCGTGTGCCGCTTCTCCGAGAAATCTGAATTCTATCCACGACAGAGTCTCGGACCAGTGTTGTGCTATCTATGGGTCATGTCGTCCCTGTATCAACCTGTTGGAACCCTTATCCCCGAAGACTTCAACATTTACGATGTCGGGGATATCTACCGATCCAGGAACATGGTTACAAAATGAGCCAGCTTCGCTATCTGAGATCTCGTCTAGATACTTGGAGCGCGTAAGTGGGTCCACGGGAACCATCTGCTTGTCCCTCTCGTGTCATATATATAGCGATGCCATGACCGCGCTTCTGTTACTCTTCCGCAGGACGTCCCCAAGATGACCGAGCGCACGGAAAAGGACGTGGTCTCAACTGTCAAAAGCGCTGATGCAGACTACGAAGAGTCAGAGGGCACGGCATCCGTCGAGCCGGTACAGTATGGCCTGCAGAGGCAGATGAAGAACAGGCATATCGCGATGATAAGGTACGTCTGTACATCCTTCGCCCCTCAGGAGGTCGTCTTCACCGTTTGCCCGCCTGCAGCATCGGAGGTACGCGTTTCACACTACTGCGCGCGTCTGTGGCGTAACGGCGCCTTTTATCAGGCGTCATAGGAACAGGTCTCTTCCTCGGCACCGCGTCGGCCTTGCGTAATGGTGGTCCTGTGGGCTTGCTCCTTGGGTACTGCACTGTCGGTTCACTATGCTATTGTGTCATGGTGTGCAGTTTTGCTTACACCGCTAAGGAGTACGCTAATCCTTCAAAGATATCTCTGGGCGAAATGGCTGCGTTTTTGCCTATCCCTGGCGGCCATATCACGTTCGCTGAGCGCTTTGTTGATTCCGCGTGGTCAGCGACGCTCGGGTTTATGTATTGTGAGTCGCGTAAAATACTTCGAAAATGTAAATCACTGATTGCGAACCGCATTGTGGGGTGCTGACAGGGTATAATTGGCTGATCATCCTTCCCGCAGAGCTCAGTGCTGCGGCTGTCCTGATCAACTACTGGTACATTCTCTGTCGCCACCCTCTCTCGTCACTTTCTCTGAGTCGCACGTTCCACAGGAATACGACAGTGAGTAATGCTGCGTGGATCAGCATGTGCCTCGCCGTCGTCTGGCTCATCAATGCCTTCGGCGCTGGTTCGTTCTTCGCATTGCACTTAACCTCCTCACGTCACCTCACTCTATCTGTCTTCAGGTGCATATGGCGAGGCTGAGTTCGTTTTCGCGTCTATCAAAGTAATCACAATCAGCGGGCTTATCATCCTCGGCATTGTACTTGACCTTGGCGGTGGCCCGAATCACGACCGCATTGGGTTCCGGTACTGGAAGCACCCCGGCCCATTTACGCAGTTCGATGGTATCATAGGTGCCAAAGGACGCTTCCTCAGCTGGTGGGCAGTGATGTCGCAAGCTGCATTCTCCTTCATTGGTACGGAAGTTGTCGCGGTCAGTATGGTGTCTGTTCTCTGTTCAATGCCGCGGGGATCTCGTTATCGATTGACGCTGATGTAGAGAGCGTCTGCAGATCGCAGGCGCGGAGTGCAAAAATCCCAGGAGGAACATCCCGAAAGCGATCAAAAGGGTTTATGTCCGGATCTTACTATTCTATCTCGGAGGCGTCACAATCATTGGGCTGCTCGTGCCATCGACGGATCCAGGCTTGAATCTTACAGACGCCACCGCCGCGGCCTCTCCGTTTGTCATCGCTATCAACCACGCCGGGATCAAGGTGTTGCCTTCTGTAAGCACTACCAATCCGAGTGATAGTAATAAAATATCATTTATGTGCCACACCAGATCATCAATGCATGCATTCTGACGTCCGCATGGAGCGCAGCGAACAGTGACCTGTACTGCAGTTCAAGAGCACTCTGTAGGTAGCACTTAGCATTATCGCTACTTTAACTATGATTAAGACCTGTCTCACTTAGATGGACTCGCTATTAATGGGAATGCGCCGAAGATCTTCATGAAAGTCAACAAGCGCGGCCTACCTTGGGTTTCATTACTCTTCTGCGGTGCGTTCGGGCTTCTGTCGTACATGGACATCGGCGACGGTAGTGGGAAGGTGTTCGGATGGTATGTCTAGATCCTTGAATGGTGTTAACATTGTGCTTATACTGCCTCCTGCTCGCCAAGGTTCGCCAATATGTACGCTAGTGTATTCAGTTTATCTCTGTGCAGACTTGAACCGTCTTTTCTAGGACTGCCATCGCGGGACTCCTGAGCTGGTTTGGCATCGCCGTGACATATATTCGGTTCTACAAGGGTCTGAGGATCCAGGGCATCGATCGCAAGAGTCTGCCGTTCAGAGCGCCTTTTCAGCCCTTTGCCGCGTGGTACGCTGCATTCATGTGCTTCTTTGTCTGCCTTGTATGTCTTCAATTTTTGTTCATTTATACAGACGTCACTTACAACTCTTTCTCGCAGTTAAGTGGTTGGAATGTCTTCCTGAAGGATAGCTGGGATACAGCCGCATTCGTGACTCAATACCTGCCATTGATGCTGTTTCCTATAGTATACTTGGGCGTGCGATCTTGGAGGCGCACGTGTTGGATTAACCCGGCAGAAATGGACTTTAAGTCGGGGCTGCAAGATGTCTTGGCTGCCTCGTACGAGACCTCAAGTTCACATGCTCTGGATTTCACGTTGCTGATTATTTGTTCAGGTATGACGAACCACCACCTCGAAACATCTTCGAACGAATTTGGAGCTGGATGGTACGTACTGTATCACGTGTTCATTACTCGAGATTTAGCCTCTCTTGTCTAGATGTGAGAGCCTTGCGGCCTTAGACACGCAGATTGCACACCCGTGTATCTTATTTACAGACATACTGTTTATCTGCTCGCAAATTCTGAAGTCGGATCCGCGCACCTGGCTTCGCTGTGATGGTTCGCCAATGCACGCCGCGTGCCATTGCATATGGGCAAGTCGCGGTGGTGGCAGTTCCGCCTTATGCCCGATCGGGCAGGTGCACTTCCTGAATGGAATCGCGGTCCCGCACCTGCTTTGCATGCTTCTGTTGACCGAGTTCACTTCCTGTCACTGGCGCATTCAAAATGCTCGAGCTGCGTGCTCCCGCCCTGTCGCCTCTTGACCCCCAACCACCACCATGCTCCTCAAAGCTGCCCCGCTCCTCGCCCTTCCCCTGCTCGCCGCCGCCGGCGTCCACAAACTCAAGCTACAGAAGATGCAGCCAATGTCGATGGACCCATTGCTCGAGAGCGCGTGGCTTGCTCACAAGTATGGCGGTGAACCCCAGGTGCCGGTCCTGGGTGCCGGCGGACTCGGCCGGAACATGGACACAAGCAGCCTTGGCCCTGGACATACCATTCTTCTCTCGAGTACGTGATTTCAGTCGATATATGCGCGATTTCTCCAAGGATTAACATGAAATTCGAATCGCAGACTATGCTAACGCCCAGTATTTCACTGAAATCTCACTCGGTACTCCTCCGCAGACGGTGCGCAGAGTCATTAACCTCGAACGAGCGTTTACCTGATAGGATAGTTCTGTAGTTCAAGGTTATACTTGATACTGGGTAATGACAGCCTGACTGGACCGTCACATGTCATTGATTGCAACGACAGCTCGAGCAACCTCTGGGTTCCTAGCGTTCATTGCATGTCCATTGCGTGTTTCCTTCACGCCAAGTACGACTCGAGCAAGTCTTCGACCTACAATGCGAATGGTTCCAGTTTCGAGATCCAGTACGGTTCTGGCTCCATGCAAGGCTTCGTTTCTCAAGATACTCTGACCATCGGCGACCTGAACATCGCGAATCAAGACTTTGCGGAGGCAACCAAAGAGCCCGGCCTGTCTTTCGCCTTCGGGAAGTGAGTCCTGATATCCCCTTGCTACGCAGCTTTCTGATGCTTGTCAGGTTCGACGGTATCCTTGGTCTCGCATACAACACCATATCAGTCAACTACATCACTCCTCCTTTCTACAGCATGGTCCACCAGGAGCTGCTCGACAATGCAGTTTTCTCTTTCAAGCTCGGCGATGCACCCTTTGGTGGCGAAGCGATCTTCGGCGGCATTGATGAGTCCGCGTATACAGGCAAGATCGTCTACGCACCTGTGCGCCGTCAAGCGTACTGGGAGGTAGAGCTCGACAAGGTCACGATGGGTGATCAGGTGTTTGAGCTCCAGGACACTGGCGCAGCGATTGATACCGGTACGTGAACTGACTATATGCGCGTATGCAAACATGTGGAGCTTAGGCGATTT
Source organism: Obba rivulosa (assembly GCA_001687445.1). NCBI lineage: Eukaryota > Fungi > Basidiomycota > Agaricomycetes > Polyporales > Gelatoporiaceae > Obba > Obba rivulosa. The sequence goes on from KV722478.1 coordinate 67,309, forward strand.
CGTACAGGCACTTCTCTCATTGCACTTCCGACCGCTCAGGCAACAACTATTAACAAGCTCATTGGTGCGACCTCCCAGTCTGGCACGTACGTCGTCGACTGTAGCACGATCCCCAACCTTCCTATCTTCACATTCACCTTTAACGGCAATGACTTCCCGCTGAATGCCACCGATTATGTCTTGAGCATCGACGGAACGTGCATGTCGGCGTTTACGCCTCTGGACATGCCTGGCAGCGCACCGCTCTGGATCGTCGGTAAGCTGACCTCATTGTCATGGTCAGTATAATGAGCACAAAGCTGATCGCATCTTCTTCAGGTGATGTCTTCCTTCGTCGTTATTACACTGTTTATGACCTCGATCAAAGTGCTGTCGGTTTCGCTACTGCTACCACGAGTGAATAGTACTAGATCGACGTTTTACGTCCTGTTTTCAGTTGCCGTACCGATTCTGTGTACTATTAGGTCTTTCTGTTGTCGTTCCTTGTGCGCAACATATGTCTGAAAGTTGTGGTGTTGTTTTTACTTGTAGAAACAGAATACCAGGAAATGAATCGAGATATTGAGTTGGCCGATGACATCCAGCGCATGAAGATATGTGCATCAGCGATACAGAATGAGCAGGTCGCGTGGGTTTTGTGCAGAGATAGTCAGCACGACGTCATCCGCTCTGTTCCTTTTCATGGGTCTCTTTCTCTCCCCTCGCATTCACGACGCAAGTTGACTAGTGCTGGCTGTTCCAGTGAATCGAACTGCGGACCTATACCCTAGATAAATTCTGGCTCAGACTGATGTACAATCGAACTCGCAGAACTGCCTTGCTGCCTTGCTGTGAACACTAGTACTGTGGCCAGAGTTTAGTCTTGATGAACCAAAGAACGAGTAGTTCGATTGCCGTGCTGGTCAGAAGATTTGGTCGAGACAACTGGCTCGGGTGAACCAGAAACTCTGTGTGTTGTCTTGAACTAGCTCACGTCGGGGGCCACGCCCAAGCATCGTCCAGCTATCTTGTTTGTGGCAGCAAATGGTCAGGTAGCCAGAAAGTTTCGCTTGCCAAGTCTTCCGCTGGATGCACGGCGCAGACTTTCCATTTATGTTGACGTTAAAAGGTATGTAATCCCATATTATTCGCGGGAATATCGCAAAGTAATGATCCTTTGTGTTATGTAGTCCAGAACGTCGAGAGTCGAATTTTCCCGACGAAGCGTCACTAGTACGTCTCCAGACCATCCGTCCGTGCATCCCCCGAATTCTGCGATCGGTGTGGGAGCATCGTATCCTTTTCTCCTGGTCATAATGACTCTTCATGATGCACCAAGATGGTTACTCTCGCATGCGCAAAGCATCCGATCAGGAGGCGCCTATGTCCGGATTATGTCCGGGAAGAAGTCAGGGCGAGGAGAACAATGCAAGACTCGTCGAATACCAAATTTGGATGCCTCCTGTGATGGGTGCTGCTTCTGACGCGATGACTAGGTGCCACTCCCGCAGATGGATGGCCACGCACCCTCAATTCGATGCCAGCGGCCTCGTGGCATCTCTCATCCGTCCGACATAAATGCCACATCCCCATTCCTTCCCATCTCCAGCATACCCACCCTCATATCGACCTGTGTCAACTGATATGGACGAATTTACACTGTCTGAAGAGGATTACTGCATTGGTCTCGTACTAGGCTTGCTTCCATCTGACCTACAGAGTCAAAGGCGACGCGACCTAGGCTTGTCGGCGAGCGAAATGGATCTAGGGTTTCGGACGACAGCGAATGTCAGTCCAGATTCAAGTTGAAGTGACACATTACTCATTAAATAAACTCACAGAGCGGCCTCGCAAACTCGGGAGACGGTTACAGCCAGACATCGCACCCTCCTGGGGTGCCGTCTGGCTCCGGAATGCATGCGCTAACAGTGCAAATATCCCGGGCGCCGATCGAAAACCAGGACATGATGTCCTGGGGGCATGCCTACGGGACAGATACGATCCGGCAACAACGAAATCCAGAGGCGCCGAGACAGGCCCTCGGGAATGTTTTTCAGCACTTCACCGGTGCTGAAGAAAACAGAAGTATAGATGCACAAGGTAACGGACGGACACAACTGTACCCGCCAACATTGACCCAGGCCAGTCATACCCTCGTCTCTCCAGTAGCAGCAGAGTGACTTATCCACGTGTCTGGCAGGTCGCGCCTCGTACTGCTCCTCGTGGACAGTGGCAGGAAGCCTATGGCATGAGCTCGCTGAGCGGCCCTTCCATTCGTACGCAGGGGCGCCCAGCCTTCCACAACACACCAAGTAGCAGACCGAGCTGGCTCGCGCCACCGCCTTCGCAACAAACTCTAGGGACTTACTCACGTATGTTCCCAACATCCCGAATGCGACATGCACTCATGGATGGTTCAATATGGCAGCTCCGTCTATGCAGTCAGTCTTACGCGCGAACGTCGATGGACGTGTTGCGTCACACGACCGCCATATGTCGCGGCGGGTACAGGCGCCAACGGTCGGCCGCAACAACCCCGTACAGTTCTCCAACACGGATGCGGCGGGTCCAATCGGTATGTATATGAACAATGGTAGCGGGGTGCACGCGCCGCGCGACATAGCACAACCTATGTCACTACCTCGTCACGGTGTGTCATGGTCTATCTTTGCCTTGGAACCAGATGCTCACACACCTGATTAGCACGACCAACATCACCTGTCGGTGCGTCGAGGGAATCTCGATGGCCGTACGCTACGGCACTGAGGCCAATCCTGCCTAAGATGCCGCTTCCAGGTACTCCGATGTCGTTCTTCTGATGCGACTGCGACCACATGTTGACGAACATGCCACAGAGATGGCCATCCCCGAGCGCAAAGACGACGCAGCATTGACCGGTCAATCGGCTCCTTCGAATTGGAGAAGAGGTAAGCGCCAAAGAAGGGAAGAGGTAGTGGATGGAAGCCCTCCCGACCTGCGTCCGGTGAAGCGAAGCAATGGGGGAGATGTTCAGCCTGGTGGCGTAGCTGGCCCGTCGCGTGCTGAGCAAGGTTAATATCGATAGTAGTTATGCATGATGCGGAGCTGTTCACTGACCATTGCAATCATATCTTCTAGTGCCAACTCCATCCAGGAAGAGGTCTGCACAGACGGTCGTAAAGCGTCCACGCGAGCCGAAATACGGCGCATGCGACCCTTGCCGTCTACTGAAGCAACGGTGCACCAGGGGTGATAAGGATAAGGCCTGCGAGTGAGTGCTCACTGTGTCGAATTCAAGCAACCTGCCTGTTGGCCAATGTCCTCAGTTGGGTCTTGACGGACAGGAGACTGTTCGGAACTCTCACCTCTGACCACACCATGCTCTATCGAACTGCTGATACTGACCATCCTCCCTATCTTGCAGCCGATGCAGGCAAACGCAGAATGAGGCGGAATGCAAATTTCAGCCGGGTGGAAAGCCGGGGAGAGTTTCCAAGGAGGTCAAAAAAGAGAGAGAAAGCCACAGGAGGTTGCAGGAGGACACAGAGCACGAGCCACGGGATCGAGCGCATCCTGCTTAGCCGCATGTACAGGAGATTTCTTCCATATCGTCACTTATTATCACCCTTTCGAGCTTAACTAGCACTTGTATAGTTTATCATCTCTGTCGAACACGAGGAGGATCCTGCTATCAAATGTAAGAGGATGTTGCGGGTATCGTGATGGCTGATAGGTACTTTCCTGCTACCACCAGCTCCCATACCGCTCAACGGTAGACTCCAATTTGTGACACATACGGAGAGATTGAGGGTAAGATGAATCTTAGCACTCAGAGTAAGTATGCTTGAAGGATGATCGATGGAAGTGTACTATCGGGAGATGCCGTGCGTTGCCGCATACCATTTTCGGCCATTCGTCTAGGAATGTTTCAAATGTGCACGACGCGCGTATATGTTCATACTATATTCCAACACCTCGAGGAAGACCGTATCTTTGATAATTATGCAATCTTGGAGGACTGCAGCGCTTTATCACACACGTGCGAATCAGCATCCTCAGGCTGCACATCCCTCTGTGGCACGGATGAGACTGACAGCCAATTCTGGGCGAGGAGCACCATACATTTTGAAGTCGGCCGAGATCAATTTATTGTAGCGCCACCGTTCGAAGGGAGATGTCTGATGCTAGTATCATCCTCCGGATAACGACACATTTAGATCGAAACCAAATTTCGCTGGAACTAAGCGTGATGGTCACAAATCACGATGCTTGGCTGCGTGACCGTGGGCGGCTGCGAGTCTTGCCACACTTTTGAGCGGTCGTGGCAGGACCCGCCACCACTCCCTTGTTCACCCCCATCCATTGTCTGGTACTCTGCTCACATTGAGACCCGACCTTCAGATGCGCTATAACTCAGTTATGTGTACAGTCATCTAACCGCTAGCTGTGCTTACAGCTCAGTAGAAGTTTCCTCCGGGTATTCAGGCCCAACTTCGCCTCGAGTCAAATGGCAGAGATTCAAGTCGAATGTGTGCACAATGATCTGATGAATTCAGAAAGCGAGTCATTCATCGCTCGATTCGCTCCCGTGGACGTAACACGCTCATCGGACGCGTTTCTTCTTCGCAGCCACATTTCATTGTTGCGGCGTGCAGAGATGAAAGCGACTTCGAGTACAGGTACCAATCAGCCACCTGCGAACTTTACTTTAAGATGGTCATACGCACATGTTAAAGTTCTCCGGTTGTGCAGCCACGCTGTCTATCCTCCATCAGCTTCGTCTCTTGGACAATCCTGAGGACAATCTTGTCAGCCTTCGGGGCCAACGACCATATTGAGATAAATTGTGATATCCTAAGATGTCGCGCATCCATTGAGCACAGAATCGGTCCGTGGACGAGAAGGAAGCACAAAGGAGTCTCTCGCCGCACGTCTTGTTTAGAAGCATTGGGACGATTCTGGACAAGCCATGAAGACACTGGCGCTTGCTTCAAGCACGCCTATCCTGACCGCTCGTACTGCGAGCTGCTCTCTCGAGCTCCCGTCTAATCTGAGTCCGCGTGAATGTTCCTGATCTGGATTCGAAATCAGTTCGCAGCTTCTTCTGGGATCAGTCGGCTTGCGTTGTGCGTGGCTCCACTGTGTCCAGGTTGGATTTACACAGCTTCCACGGAAAATCCATTGGCATCCGAATTGCATTGTGCTAGATGGGGAAGACTCCTTGTGTTCTCGATGAGAGAATGCAGAGTCAGTTGACAACGTGATACCACGTACCCATTCGCATCAGCTTCTGAGTCGTGCGCAAGACGAGCTAGAACGTCACACGCCCGTTGGATCAACTCCGCGACTTGCGGCGCTCTGAGGGTTCTGCAGACCCGTGGAAAGAGAACGCACAGATCCACGGAGTTCCCCGCAGTTAAGTTGAAGTTTTCGTTCATACTTTGCGTCCTGCATCCCTCATCCCTCATCCCTCCTCCACAACCTCAGCCATGAGTCAGCTCCCTTTTCCCTTCAATGATTTCGATCCGGCGTGGTTCGGAGAGCCACCGGCACTGACTACAGATACATCGACCGTCAACTCTGCAGACAGTCACTTTGTGTTCCCCACGAGACACGGCAACATTGACCCCTTGCGGTTAATGTCATTTACAACAGAGCGCAGTGTTCGACCGCGGGCGCCGATCGCTTGCCGGGCATACGACTACATGGGCCTTGATGGCCTCTTGCGACGACCGCCCCCCAACATCTCCCGGTTCGCTCGCCGGAATGTGATGACCAGATACACGAGCGGAGACCCCGCAAGACCGGTGAGCGATCTTCATAGCCTACAGCCATTGTGACGCCTCTCGCCTTGGTCGACACGGGTCATAGGGTAGCATGTATCTGTGCTCGCGAATGTTGTGGTTGTTACCTGCTATCCACCGCACAGGGCATGCACGCTCCGTGTCCGTCCCATCTGTATTTCAATGCTGCCAGCGAAGTCTGCCATGGAATGATCATAGTTTTCAGCGACTCGACAATACTAATCAATTCTCTATAGAAAGGCATGTCGTGGAGCCAGAGGGCTACTCAACATACCGACCAATCGGCTCAGTACTCCATGGGTACTGAACCACTAAGAAACGTAGATGAACCTCTCGAAAGACCACCCCAGTGGGTGGAATCAATATCGAGCGAGGTCAGTCACGATCCTTCGCGGTCCAGTAGTAGTGATACTAAACCAGTGATTCAAGTTTCGGTTCGGGCCCGATAGGCTGCACAAACTGACGAACGAGACACGGTCTGCACCGATACACGGCCTTCCAGGGCCCTCGCATGGTACGCTACTTTGCAAAAATCCATTAAAGTACGCTGAGACGCACCTTGGGCATAAATTTCACGGGACCTGGAGCAGTAACGCACCACCTGCCGACACCGCTCGCACAATCAAGGCATGGCATCGAGGAGGAACAACATTACCCTGGACTGTGGGCGGAAGCGCTGCAACTCCAGCTAATCCCGCCAGGATCGACCACGGCATCGACGAGCGCGCAGCCAGTGAAACCTGCACTAGGTCAGTCCTACACGTCAGTGCGAGTGATAGACGTCTGACTTGCCTGAAGCAACGGTATCCGGCCCTCGAGCGCACGACAGCATCCACACCAACATGCGCAGTGATGACGACGCCACCTTATCACAGGGAGAGAGTAGTTTGGAGCCCGTTGCAGCACCCTCCTCGAGGAAACCTGATCTGTCTCGCAAACGGAAAGATGAAGCAGTGCAGCAGGGTCCAACCTTCCCGAGCTTTAAGGGGAGACAGCCGCCTGGCGGCGCATGCGCAGGGTGCACAGAAGCGGGCAAAAAATGTGACGGCGTGAAGGGCTTGGGTATTGCCTGCAAGTGAGTCACCACTCTGGGCATTCATTACCGCCGGCCTTCGATGCATCGTCGCGGAGTCACTGGGGATAAATCTTCAGTTTCATAGCAGAGGCGATCATGAAATCCGCACCGGAATGCGTTCGCCGTTCCAGCAGCTGTCTTCGACCCGTTTTTCGTCCTTGATCTCTCAGCCCTGCATACATACTGACATTGGACATGTAGACGATGCCGCGACGAGGTGCTGTCGTGCATGTATGCAATTAAAGAACACCCGGTGTGAGGAAACTTTGGGAAACGGAATTACATACCAGAGCTCCTTTGCCAAGTCCATGCAAAAGCGAGTCAGCAGACAAGCAGGATAGCAGGATATCGAGTCCGTTACTGCCTGCGAGAGCGCGTGTATGCATCGTGTGTATTCTTGAACTGTCCATTCATGCTCTGTACATAGACCTTAATACTCCGCGAACACTTTTCGACCTCAGCCTATCGTACCTGGAACATTGTATGGCTTCGTCGTCTCCTCCTTCCATTACAGATCCGACTCTTTGATAGTGCATTCTTCGCAGCTAGGCGTGCTTCATGTTTCGTCGCATAAGAGAACATATATGTTTCGCGTGTATTCAGTACAAAGACAATTACGAACAAAGATCGAGCAGAGCGGTGGCAAAGTCAAATGGTCGCGAGCCTCCACGTCTTCTCCGTGTTGCGCTCCGATCCGCTTGCACGTGCCGATGGCTATAGGCGCCAGTGGGCAGGAATTTGCCGACCCCCGGGTCCTCCTCGGGGAAGATGAATTTCGTCTCGGATTGATGCGCAAATGAACTCGCCCTGAGGCAGCTTAGGGCTTGCTGTGAACATTGTCAACCCGAGAGAGAGATGCAGCACCAATCACAAGAAACGGAGAGAAGAGTTCGGCGTGGACGGTCAAAAAGTGTCCATGCGAGCCGAAGTCGGAAGTACGGTAGGGCTCCGCAAGATTATTAGTACATTTTATTATAATCAATATTATAATAGCCATTACGATTACTTACGGTGTCCCGCCATAATATTATCCT